>JAMFLO010000107.1:0-92029 GCA_027475765.1 Paralagenidium karlingii | reverse complement strand
ACTGATCTTTCGATCAGAAGAGCGCAAGCTCTTGTTGCATACGCTTCCTCAAGCAACACACAGTGTAAGCCTGTGTTGGGACTCAAGTCCCATTACACCCCAAGTTGCCCCAAGGGCGGCCCCAATATCTGCCCCACTCCGGCAATCTGCACAGACTGTTTATTACGATCATCTATTGATCGTCTAGTTGATATTCGTTCGTATCTATTGATTTAGTGGATCACTGTACTTGCTGTACCATGCGGTTGGAACACAATGGGTACAGAGGATCGGTACCCGAGCTGCGAGGATAGTATTGATTTACAGTTAGTTGCATTTGATGGATCAAATGCGTGAGTGATGATCTTTGTGATGTGGTACACATCACGTGAGAATGTTCCTTTGGGCGGGGAAACCTCACTTCAATCTGAGAAAGTGACAGGAGAAAGCGACAGGAGAGAGCGGAAAGAACGAGCAATGAGCTAGCAGGCACAAGACGTTGCATTGCAGACTGGTGGAAGCGCAGGACAACGTGGATGAAGTCTACTCCGTCGCGCGCGCTTGTCTCGGCTGACTCGTTCGACGAGAGGCTGCGTGACGTGTTTTCCCTCCGCGCGGCAATCCCAGTGGTGAGTACGCATAACTGAATCGCGAAACTCATGGTATAAACTGTGCTTGCTGTACGTAGCTGAATGAATACCTTTCGTCGATCCAAATCGATGACGACGATCCGGGATTCGTGTTGAGCTGGGACTTGAACAACCTGAACGCGTTTGTGGTCGCAGCGAATGCTCAGAACCCAGCCCTTGCGCCTGGTTGGTTGCAGACGCGACCCCCACAGATCACGGTCAACTCGTTCACAGACGATCTCGTTCACGAGCTCCACCACGTGGCAGGTGGTCGCTGTGGGCGTGTGTTGCTGGCGCCAAATAGACCAGACCAGTTCGCCGCAGTTGCAGGGACGCTGATTGCCCTCCAAGACGATGATTTCGTGCAAGATGCTGCGCAGGTTGCTCTTCCAGTTGTCAACAATGTCGAGAGATATATCGCCACGTCGTATTACCTCACGGATACGAAAGTGCAGCGATCAGAAGAGAACAATCTCCCACCGAGTCGTCGAAACGGCCAGCCATTGCGTCGGATCTTCATTTGACGCAGTTGATGTGCTATGGGAATCAACCACCCGTATCGTAGCGTTCTGATTCTCAATGAGTAGTATTTAAGCGCCCTATAGAGATAAACCCATAAACAATGCATGTTGTGTGTCAAAAAAAGAGTGCCTCACATGGAGTTGAAGAAGCACGTCAGAGCATCATCACAGCTCGCAAACCATGCCTCGAAGTCTTCTCGACTCTCAGAGCGATCATCTTGTGGCTTGTGCGACTGTTTAGACAATCTAGCTTGGCGCGCAATCTTCTTTGAGTATGTTTGTGAGGAACCCTTCTTCGATCGCAGTATTGAGAACGATGGAGATTTGTTCACCGCTCGGAGCTTGTTGATCCACAGCTGCTCATACATCGCAAGATGCATCTTGTCCACAACGTCATACGTCTCAATCACAACCATCTTCAGATCGCTCCACTTGAATCGACTGAAGCAATCGTAGACGAATAGACCCTTGCATCCATCCCAACTGGACTTGTGAGAAGCGAATCGAGTACGAGGAGCGTTGAATGTGGACCCAACGTACACATCATTTCTCTTAGTGCAGATGATCTTGTAGACGTATCCTTTTCGAGTGGAGCTCATGATTTATATCTTGCAAAGCTAACATCAAGATGATGCAGACTGCATCATTGGCGCTACAATTTTGTCGCATGTGAGAATTACATGGCACGTCAACATAGGACCGGATTGCAGCAAATGTATCGTCAGAAATATTCGCTGGAAAAAGAGATACATAGAGGGACGAGAACAGCTATCTCCTGCAAAATATCCGCCGAATCCTGTCTCATTCCCTTCACTGCGCATACGCTCGATGTACAGCGCAATTGTGAGCCGCTGGACGCGCGAAGGTGCTGCCTAGGGAGTAAGCCCGAGGGAACCTTCCCTCACTCTTCCTCTGCGAGTCAAAGTGTGTAACAGATGCAAGTCCGTGAAGGATTGCAAGAGCCCTGTTACACAATTGTTTCATTGCCGCTATTTGTTTGAGAATCTGTGTGTCCGTTCAGTCGAAAACCCTGAGAGTTTATTTGCATAAAGTACCATAGGTTATTGCTTTTTGGTGTCCGGAAAATGGGGTTTTACTGAATGGGTAACTGTCTCATTTCTGCTCGAATGTGTGGACCACTCCACTCTTGAAGATGGGGAATGAGGACGTTGATTCTCTTGCGAATACCATCGACCTCAGCAACTCTTATTGGGGTGATGAAAAGCTTCCCGAGATTCTTCATCAAATCCGCAAATCCAAGTTTCCCACGAGGCTGAACCTCGCTGGAAATCGCCTCGAAGCCAATGGGGCGAAGCAGTTGGCAGATATGTTACGATCAAATCAGACGCTGACTTCGTTGAGCTTAGAGTGGAATAATGTTGGGTTGTTGGACCAAGGCATCGCAGCCATCGCTGCAGCTCTGGAGGTGAACACATCGTTAGTGGAATTGGATCTTCGCAACAACAACATTGGGCCAGAAGGAGCAAAAGCTATAGCGGATGCTCTTCGTCGTAACCAGACTCTTCGGAGCCTAGATCTTCGCTGGAATGGCATTGGGAACTCTGGAGCTTTAGCACTTGTTGAAGCACTTCATATGAATGATTCAGTGTTGAAGCTTGATATCGCTGGGAATAACAATACTTCAGTCGGTCATAACAAGGAGTTGGAAAAGCTGCTAGAGCGAAATCGGTGTACGAACCAACAAAAGCTGAGGTCAAAGACACCAGACGATCAGTTAATGATGGACTTACTGGCAGAAAAACAGTCTCTAGAACAGGAAACTCGTGATCTGAAGAAGCAATTGCGTTGTGTGGTGAGTATGGAGATAGACCGTCTCTTGCCGATTTCCTAATGCTCGTCTTTCCCACAAAGAATGAGTCGCTTGAACAAGAACAGCAACAGGTGAAGAACGCTCAAAAAGAAATGTCACTAATAGTGGATGAACGAAATCGGTGTTTACAACGGGAGGCCGACGTGAGAAGAGAAGTTCATGAGCTGAGAATGACACTGGATGAACTCGAGAATAAACGCAAACTCGATTTTGAAGACTATCGCGCGATTAGATCATCTTTAGAACGCGACGTCAATTCATTGCGTGATAAAATCAGTCATTTGGAGTCCTCGCACTCAAAACTACTCGAACAAAAACTACGCGTGATCAACCAACTTGAAGAGGACAACTATTCAGCTCAGAACGAGGTTCATCGATCAAAATCCATCATTCGGTACGTAACCACGTGGTCACGATTGCATTGAATGCTTCTGACAAGGTTATGCTATTAGGGCGTTGCAAGAAGAGATCGAGAAGCTTCGAGGATTGCTGCAAGAATCTCACAACGAACATGAACGCAGTAAGCAAAAGCTGATGTCGGAGTATGAGGATTCTCGTGTGAGTGAGAAAAGGCAGTACGACGCGGTAGTGAGCACCTTGCAGAGTCAACTTCAATATGTCACAGAGGTAAATGAGCAGAACCAACTACTGCTCAGCACATTGCGAGAAAAGAACGAAGGCTTGCAGAGCGCATCTTTGCAACTCAAAGCTGCCCATGAACGTGAGATTGTGGAAATCAAAAGCTTGTGGGAATCCGAGTGTCAACAACGGGTGAATCGAGCAGTGCGGATTGTCGAAGAGCAATTGGAAGCTGGAAAGAAAGCGAGGTTACAACTTGAGACTGAAATGCAGATTCAAGCCTCCAATCTTGCCCAGATGCAAAAGGAGAAGCTGGATCTTCAACAGGAAGCAAGTGAGAAATACAGCGAAGCCATGCGACAGGTTGAAGCTCTACAAAAAGAAAGTCAGCTTCAAAGGGAGATTGCTCAAAAAGCGGAGAGAGAACGAACCAGAGCTGAAGATGGTGCACAGAAGTTGCTGAAGCTATTGCACGACAGAGACAACGAGGTGTTGCGGCTGACGCAAACCAATGAAGAGCGCTTGCAGGTACATGTTTATGGCACAGTAGGAGTCTGCAATGACTGGTTTCTCGTCATGATGCTCTGACAGTGTGGTTACAAAAGGGTTTGCAAGAGCTGATGAGCAAACGTGTGGACGACGCAGAAGCATTTGTCTTGGTGAAAAATGACCGAATTGCTCAACTAGAGGACACTATCACGGCTCTTGAGAAGCAAATCGATACTCAAATGCACGAGCACGATCTTCGAATTGAACGGCTTGGGCAGTCTTTCCGCGAATTCATTCACGACCAAATAACTCGAGAACGCCAACTTCATCGTCAGACAGTCAACGCCACAAGTTGTTCTCAGCCCGTTTAAGTACGAAATGTACCGTTAGTGGAGGAATCTTGAGAGAATGGAACCGGAAGTTCAGTCTAGATTTGAGAGTTTGTGAGCTGTCTAAAGCATGCACCGATGGTTGTAGTGGCCAGCAAGTGTTCTCTGAAAGGCTAACCAATGATGCCTTGCCACTGTTTCCGTCCAGATACAGACGCCTGGTCCACAACAACGCTGAACAGCGCAAAACCAAAAACACAAACGCTGCAGTTCTTTATCGAAAGGGCAAAAGATATGCTCATTCCGACAACGCTGAGCTCGTATCTTCTTGGCCAAGTCAGTGTTCTGATTTGCAGCAACCGATATAACCAAACTCAACTCTCAATTATTGTAATAGAGCTTTCTGGTGTGTCCCTCCGCCAGCTTATCCTGAAGAGAAACCTGGCTAGTTTTGCAAGGTTCCTGGACCATCAATCGGTATCGGGTCTACTGCAAGCGCTCGCTGACGCTCCGGAGTCATCATACCAACGTCGTCGGCTTCTCAAGAAGTATGGCAGATTCCGGCAAGCCATGTCTAGTTCGAACACCCGGTTCCTTCGACGTGAACAACGTGAGCCTGATTGTGTGCTGATTCATGTCAACAGCGCCTTCGACTTCGTTCCTTGATCTGTTAACGTTTACGCTTTTGTGTTGTGCTGGTAGACAGAAGATTGGGTCATCTTGAGCTGAAAGCATCATCGTGAGTCTGTATGGAACTCTGTGATTTCGATCATCATACTAACTATGGTGATCCCTTCACCATGAGCACGCAAAGGTTGCATAATCGAGCGATGCAGCATTACCGCGCGGTCTTTGTTCCAGTACGCGCTCTTCATGACTTGGTGTTCTCTTCTGCACCGTTGATTCAATCTCCCGTCATCGTTGATGACCAACAAGTGCAGTCAAAGTTGAACTATGTTCCTGATGTGAATGCTTCAATGAGTTGACTGCTTCATTGCTCACTTATTTGCTGAGGAGAATGGGGAAATAGTTAGTCTTTGAACTTTTATCCAAAAGGGATGAGCGCAAAACTCAGATGCAGTACCTGATTCGGAGCCCAGATTGCGTTGACTCATCATGACTTTTGCTTCCGCTGCGCTCGCTCCTAAATCAATTGAGTACGCAAAACCATGATCTGGTCGGCTGGTTGACGAGTGGTGCAACGAAGGCACTGCGCTCCCTGAGGGCACCACAGCAGTGGCTTTCTTTTTTCCCATTCGAACTCTGGGTTTTGTTGCAGGTCGAAGCACAGACGCATCACTATTATCCTCCCATTGAAGTAACTGGTCGCTGAGATGGAGCTTCTGGACTTCTTTAGCCAGGTGCCAATACTCCGGAAACAACGTGATCTTGATTGCATTTGCTAGCCACACATACGCTAAAGTGGCTGGCGGAACCAACAGGATCAGAAGCCAGAAGCAAGTATTCTCAAATGTTTGTTCCACCATATTCTCCCACGCCAAATCGGAAAGCATGGACCACAAAGAAGCCACAAATGCTATCGCGATCCACAGCAAGACAGAGCCCCAATAGAGCACGTGATTGAAGAACAGCCAACTGTTTTGAAACAGCATGAGCTTCAGATTGGCGACCAAGACAACAAGAGTAAAGATGATGTTTCCTTGAAGCCACATGCTTGAGCTCTCACCCGAAAATCCGCCTTTGTGCATGCTGTAAGTCGAAAGGAACGTTATCACCAATGATTCACAAATTGCCCCGATGATCCAACCAGAAAAAATGAATCTGTTGAGATCTTCATCTCGGGGTCCACCTATGTAGAGCTTTGGGAATTTCATCGCCATTGTATCACTGACGTCCTGATCGAAGACTGAAAGCGCGACGATTGGTGCGGAAGTAAGAAACAGATTGTATAGCTGCACCCCAGTTTCCAAGAAGAATTTCTGGCCGGAAAACCCCGACATCAGCGTAAACCAATACTGTGAAGCCGTGAATAGGATATTCTTGTAGAAAATGTACAGAACCAATTGAGCCAAACGTCGGTAATTCCATCTTCCGTGAACGAGAAGAAGGCGTTCGAGATAGCGAAAGCGTGCAATGGCGTAGTCACTGGAATTTACAGCTTGCATGCCTTCTTGGCCGGATATACCAACACCGATGTGGGCTTCTTGAATCATCGATACATCATTTGCACCATCACCAATAGCCAGCGTCCGGACACCAGGGACATTGTTCTTGATCAAAGCAACCATCTGAGCTTTCTGGGCTGGTGATACGCGGCATGCAATCACAGCCTTGCAAAACTGTGCGAAGTGGACTAGACTCTGGTAGCAAGAACTAGACAGCGCATGGTTCAAAGTCTCTCCGTCAATGACCAAAGCAATCTGTCTGAGTCCAGATGAACGTGAGGAAGGTGGAGTCGCCAGAAAGCGATCAACTTCAGTTTGTCGAGTTCCAGCTTGGCCCAGTATCTCCTCTTCGACCGATTCAGGGGTTGGAAAGCTTTTCGCATTGATGATTACGATCTTCATCTCGTTTGTGAGCAATTGGCAGGCAAATCCGATGTTGATAGCAGTTTCTTCTTTATCGCCAGTAAGTACCCAAATCTTGATTCCAGCAGTAGCAAGATGTGCAATCGTATCAGGAACACCTTGTTGCAGTTTGTCTTCGATTGCCGTGGCGCCAAGTAGTTCAAGATCAACCTCGATCTCTTCCATACAATTGTCGATTTCATTTGGCTGGTCCTTTTTTCGCTTATCGATCTCTTCAAGATTATTCAACGCACGATGATATCGCACTGACCACTGTTCATAGTAGTCCTCTGATATTTCCCTCATTGCAATCGTAAGAGTGCGCAGTCCATCATCAGCATATTGATCGATGTGCCTTTTCGTAACGTCCTGCAGATGCTTCTCTGAATTGTCATCTGGGCACTTGTCTTTCGCTAAGCGACTGAACACAATTGAGTCGGCCCCCTTTGTGTAAAGATGGATTTTCCCCGAAGAATGCTTCACAATGACCGACATACGTTTTCGAGTGCTATTGAACTCGAGAACGTCCAGCACCTCAAACTGTAATTTGGTTCCGTGAATGCTCACGTACGCGATACCGGTCGATCGATTCGTGAACTCGTATCCAAAATATGCGGCTCCTGACACCAACGCCTGTTCATCGGGCGACGAAGCCGAGAGCGTGATTTTGTCTGAACTCTCAAGCCGCTCTGGGATGACCGTGTGGCATATAGCCAAATGAGTGAAAAAAAAATCGATCTTGCGTTGCTGGGCTTCCCCTGAAGCTCCCCTTTTCAAGTCATCAAACAGCTCCGGACCATCAAAGTTCACAAAAGGCACTGTTGATGTACGAGAGTCGGTATTTCGCTGAGGTGGAATCGGTTTCCCGGCTCGTTTGAGGGCTGCAACCCCGATTTCAGTTGTGCCGTGACCATAGGATTTTCCACCGATCGAACATTTGCGGAACTCCATGATGTTGCACGTCAAAGTTCCCGTTTTGTCTGAAAAGATATATGAGATCTGACCCAATTCCTCATTCAGTGACATCGAACGCACAAGAGCAGGAGTGTCTGTCTCGGCATAGTACAACTCCTTATCCCATTGAATGAATTGTGCCTGCAAATATTTCACCATGCTCATTGAGACTGACAAAGAGATGGGCACAAATTGATACATGAGCAGGGAGTAATAGAAGAACATAGTGATCCAATCGGAGAAGGATCCTTTGCCAGAGTTGTTTGTGAGCAAATACCAATGGTCGCCAGTTCCTGCACTGAAGAGCACTTCTCCTGTTGCACCCATTAAACTGAAGACGGCGAGGCATCCCAGAAGCACGAGAATGTATCCATTGATCGAGCGATCCATTGTGCTCATTTTGGACGGAGGTGCTGAATTGCTTCGCATGATTTTCGTGTCACTTCCTGTGTTGAACACGATGCCGTATACCCAATCTGTGTTCCGCACAATGCATCCACGGAGAATTATGCTTTCGTAGGGGATTGGGTACTTATCTTCATTCCACTCAAACACCCCTTGGAAGCCGTTGATCGCATTGTTCGGATGCTCGCATTGTATTCTTCCCTTGATTGCAAGCAAATGCTCCGTTGTTGATATTTTGCCGACTGTGCACTCCATGGCCTGACGAACTTTCATATTGGTTTCTCCATCCAAGGACTTTGTTTCCACATAGCATAGCCCGGTTGGTGGCGATCCTGCTGGCTCGCTGACCCCGACGATAAGAATGTCAGCAGGCACAGCATCCCGATTGTTCAGCTTGATGATATCGCCCACTACGATTTCGGACCACTTCTTGGTGACGAAACTCCGATGCCCTGGATCCAATACAAGAGCAGGACGCGAATTCGCAATGTGATCAGCAATATGTCGTTTGCGGTCCTCTAAGATGGCAAAGACAGCATCCACACAGATGATAAACGCGAGGGGTGGTAACGAAGAAGGTTGACCGTTTGTGTTGGATATTTGGGGGATACATTGCATGATGCAGATGGTCAAGAAGTACAAATTGGCAAGCTTTCGAAAGGTCTCAAAGAGAAACTTGGGCACAAAAGAGACAATGGTGTACTTAGAAGTCACGATGAAATTGTTGCAAAAGCCGACGAGTTGGTTCTGCTTGGCATCATTGATCAGCACCACACGGTAGGGCTCTTGCGGTTGGGTAGGCGCCATTCGCATATGCTTTCCAACGCAACACTTAGAGCGGCGCGTCCTTCTCGCTTGTTGGTTTGCTTTGCTGGGCCTGTCGATTGTTTGCGCACTTGCTCCGTTTCTCTCGGCTGATGGCTTTCTTCCAAGGCCCAGCGGTTTGCTTCAACTACTGGGACTCGCAACCCAGGAATCCGTTACATCATGCAGCCGTGCTTTGATTGGCCAAAAACCACCACTGCGGTATCCCGCAGTCAACGATGCGACCATTACAGACAATCATTCCGTTTCTTGTTTGCCACTCGTCCTAGGGACACAGCTTGGGCCAACAGAGTAAAACGAGCCAACACCAAATCCAAATAAACATTAAGATTTACTACATCAACTTCTTCTTCTTCTAGTTCTTCTTCTTCTGGTCCCAAAAGCATGTGGCTCGTGATCTCATCCTTTTCTGCTTCGATTGATTTCCAAAATGATGGATTGCAACTCGACACACTGCTCACGCATCAGTTCCAGGTCGTAGCGCAGATTTCGGTTCTCTCGACGAAGCATTTCATTCTCTTCTTCGAGTGACATCCCAGTACTGTTTGAGTTCATGATGAGCTTCCGAGCCTTCTCGGATAAATCCTCCATTCGACGGATGCTGCTCGACTGCTGGAAAACAAGCGTATCGGGATGTGACCCCACTGATCGACTCATGCTACTCTTCAAAGAACGGATCCGATCCATCAAGGGACTGCCTTTGCCATCGAGGCCCAATCTGTCATTGTTGAAGCCAAAATTCTCTTTGTTCTCGTCCTGTGGTTCCAAGTCAAACGACATGTTGCGGTGTTTGACTGGAGAGTCCAGATTCCATTGATCTGTCGGGTGGTCAGATACTCGAGAAGACTCCTCTGATGATTCACTTCCAGCAGTATCTCCATCCATATCATCCAGTTCATTCATTGCATTCGCATATCGAATCCAGGTACGTTGAATACGGACGATACAGCGTCGTTTTAGAGCGAATTCTCGCTTTTCCAGTGCCATGCGCACAACTGATTGAATCACAATAGCAGCTCGCAGCATGCGTTGGAAACGACGTCGCTCGATGAACCCCAGCGCAATCTTTTGAATGCATGTTGCTTCGATATACAAGAAATCTGATTTCATCGCTTCCAATTCTTCGAGCACACCATTCTTGAAGTACACCATGGTTTTGCCAATCTGATACTCAAGAGGTGACTTCCTCCCGATTGCTTTCATGAACACAGAGCAAGTTCGATAATGGTCTACACTTCGCATTGATGGCGGGAACATTGTGCAATATCTTGTGGCCAACTCTTTGGGTGTCAATCGACTTGGATAACCTGATCTGGTGATTCGGATTGCTTCGATGACACCTGCAGAGCGCAATTGCTCCACCACCATCTTCTTATCAAATTCAGTAGAGCTCTTGTGGGCATTTGGCTTGATGCAGCGAATATAGTGGGTGTTGGTGGACGCAATGTTCTCCATGAGAGAAGTCAAAGACCGCTTGAATTGCGCACCAAGGCTCTTTGAGGCAGCTTTGTTCTTGGGGGAGCCCTCCAAGCTGTCCGTATCTGAAAAGAAATCAGTCAACAACGATACTCCACTGGCTTGAATCAAGTCCAATAGATCTTTCTGTAGGGTGTCACGATGCTTTTCCATAAAACCAACCGTCTCGTACGTGACGCTTCCTGCATAATGATTGATGATGAACTGAGTTCGTTTCACTTTTGGGAAATCAATGTGAGGAGACACAGAGTCCCCTTTCATGTGGTGGTTGGTCTTGAATTTGTTCACGAGTGCTTCCTCAGTGCCACGAGGTTGGCGTAAATGGTCGTTCATGAGAGCTATGATTCCCATTTTGCCATCAATAATGTCCACAATTTCTTGGTTGTCTTGATATTCAATATGATCCCACTGCAAACCCTCACGAATGTACTCGTCTTCGACCGTCTTGAATACGTCAGTTGTGAATTTCTGTTGCAATTTCTCGTTTGCGTAATTGATGCAGAATTGCTCGAAACCATTGTGTGCGAAATCCTCAAATCCGAAAATGTCAAGCACACCAATCCGACCATGGGTTGCAGATTCATCAGCTCCAATTGCGTCGTTGATCTTCGACACCAACCAGTCAAACATTTTCGAATATATGGTCTTGGCAAGTGCATCACGATTCTGCTCGGCCTCTATGGAATC
Source organism: Paralagenidium karlingii (assembly GCA_027475765.1). Taxonomy (NCBI): domain Eukaryota; phylum Oomycota; class Peronosporomycetes; genus Paralagenidium; species Paralagenidium karlingii. The sequence continues at coordinate 80,797 of JAMFLO010000107.1, read as the reverse complement.
CAAAGGTACCGTAACAGAGTCGTTACGAGTGATCACTGTACGATTACAGAACGCTTGTTGGATGCTTGAATCTGGGACGCCAAACATCTCTGCTACGTGAGCAAGTTGTTTCATGTTGGAGATTCTTGATCCACTCTCACCACTTGCTTCGAATCTCACTTCGCCCAAGTGCATAATGCCCGACAGTATTTGAAAAAGCACATTCTGCAATTGAGAATCGAGTCCAATCAGCGTTAAGGAACGCTTTGTTGATTCCAGCAATTTGGAATCATCTGTTCCATCAATTCTCATTTCACTGAGTGCACCAGTGTAGTGGTAACTGAAGTCTCTTTCAAGGCGGAACACTTTCAATTCTTTGGTCGACAAGCCACTCAACATTTGATAGAAGATATGGTAGTTTCGCTCACCATTCGCAATTGACACAACACGAGATTTTTCCAAAAGGTACGTCTCGCACTTGGCACCAATCAACTTGCCACGCTGGTTGAATTGCAACTGAGTGAATTTCCCAAATCGAGAACTATTATCGTTGCGTGTTGTTCGAGCGTTGCCAAAAGATTCCAAAAGCGGATTAACTTCAATCACGCGAGCAATTGTCTTATCATTTCGACCACCAGCCACACTTGCAAGATGATTCATCACGATTTTAGTTGTCTCTGTTTTTCCCGCACCAGACTCACCGCTCACGAGAATGCTCTGGTTCAAGTCATTCTTAGTCATATGCTTGTATGCAGCTGTGGATGTAGCATACACATGTGGAGGTAATGAATCACGGTGTTTTCGCAAATACTGTTCGTGAAGGTTGTCGCCATATATTTCCTGGATCCACTTGTAGGGGTTGACAGCGATGACAATATCATTTGAGTACGTGTAAGGCTGTGAGCATTCAAATCGCAGCTTGAGATTGAACAAGATCGATGGTTCATTGAGATATCGAAGCAACCGCATATCTTCAATGCCACCTATAGTGTCTTGACGGATGGCAACTGGAAGTGACTCTATCGCCTTGGCGTTTGGCCCTGCAATTGCCTTTATCATATCGGGGTCCTTCAAGTCCACCACGCGCGTATCCTTGGAGCCATCGTCAGCAAAAACCTGAATTTTGACTTCTTTTGTTCGCTCATTGTAATCCATCACTTCTGACAGCAACCAAACGTCTTCGCGGTCTGGCACATAGCACTGCACTCCCGGCACAATCAGATTGTGTTTCGCATTCTTGTCGCCATGTTGTTGCCTTTTGCGCTCCTCTTCCTTGAGCACAAGCTGCTGCTGCATAAACTCCTTTCGTTTTGCCTCAAGACTGAACGAGCTTTGCCTTGATCTTTCATTCGACCAGTAAGTTTGTCGTCGAACTAAAAAGTTCCCTGTGCCAGTTGATTTGTGAGCGATTCTACGCGGTGCAAATGGAGTTCTTGAACAATTCGTCGGGTTTCTGGACTCAACAGCTCGCTTTTGCGGATGAAATGCTGGTGATGCTGGAGTAGGTTGTGATACATTGGGAAGGTTTGAAGACGACAGCGATGCAGCAACAACAGGAACTGACTGAGAATTAGCCAAAAACGCCTGAAGCTTGCTCGGCTGATGTGACGACGACGATGTGCTGCTAGTCGGCGCAGAAGTTGGCGGTTGTTTCTTCATGAATTCCATTAGCTTGCTGTTCGAGGTTGATGCCGGCCTGGGTGCTGAAGAAACCTTTACTTCCTTTGGCTTTGGTGGGGTGAAAGCGGGAGGTGGCCTGGTGGTCGGCACTGCTGCTTCCATGACCTTGGGAGGCGAGACAGCAGATTGTGAGGGAGCTCCAGGGGGATGGCTTTTCATGAACTGAGCGAATTTATTACGCGGATCATTCGCAGAACCAACGGATGGAACTTCCTTCGATTGAACAAATGGAGCTTCGCTTTTGGGTGGAGGCGAATTGGGCGATTTAACATTGAATACTGCAGAATTGCCGTTCTGCCTCGACTCTTTTCTGCTCATCGACCTCTTCTTTGGGCCCGCAGGTCGTTTGGCGTGTTCCAATGGAACTGCTCTGGATGGTGGAACCTGATTCAAAAAAGCATTCAGCTTGGAGTTGCCACCACCAGCAATCGTTGGCTTGGGCATCGATGGTGATATAGGTGATATGCATCGTGGAGAACCTGGAGGTGTTCCTTCTGGTGACTGTGGCGGAGTTCCTTCAGGCGAACGAGGTGGAGTTCTCGATGTTGCTGCATTCTTCTTGTTACGTGATAAAAAACTGCCCTTGGACATGAAAGCAGCAAGCTTGCTCTTCTTCTTCGGAGAGCTCGATGTCGGCGTGTTGGATTGGCGCGGTTGTGAGAAGCGGCCGCCCTCGAATCGTTCGTACAGAATGGACAGGGTGTTAAGCACGAGTGTGAAGTCCCTTTGGTCGTCCAGAACGTCTTCCGGCTCAAAGAGCTGCCCGGGGTGTAGACCCTGACTGGATGCACACCAACGAAGGAAGCTGTTGAGATTCGACTTGGAGTGGAACACCGTCGTGAGCCTGTTGATTTTTAAATGGGCATTTGAGTCGAGCGCGTTGGCTAGTTCACAAAGCAATTGTCCATTTTGCAATACCACCGACAAATGCTGAGCCTCAACGGGCTGCTTGGTGACGAAGCAGATCCACTCGTGCAAGTCTTCGGCGCGAATCGCCATCGCAACTCTCAAGTCAGCCCCACTTGCGGAGTGTCTATTCTTGCGCTAGAAGCTGGCACGCGTGCACGGGACGTCCGAATCAGTCGCCTATCACTTGAGCGCTCAACGTGCTTCTCGGAATATGCGCTGACTTCTCTTCCTGATGCCAACAGAAGCTGGGCAGTTATGCGCCACACTTGGCCGGTTCTGACGCCTGGAGCCTCACCTGCTGTTGCCACGACACCATACAGCATGCACATCAGGACCACAAGCAAACAAGAAAACAACCACGTCCCTACCCCTGATCGGAAAGAATTCAGGGAGGTCAAACTGGCAACCCCTAGTCTCCTATCAGCTTGAATACAAACGCCTATACTCTCCAGCTGGTGACAGGTAGGGCTGATGTACGAAACATAAATTTCCGTCCTTTTTTTCCTTCGCTTTTATTTCTTACTTGAAAGATCTCAATTTCAAAACGATACAGTACACACTCGAGCTCAAAGAATCCAATGCAACGCTTGAAGCGAACGACGAGTGGCTTGGAAAGACGTGGTGCTGAAGACATAGCGTAGCTCAATGCAACGCTTGACAAAGGCCTTTCTTGTGTGGATAACACTGCTGCTGCTGAGAATTCCTGCAATACAAGCAACGTTCTTGTCTGGAGTCTCCACAGGTCAGCAATGCCAGTACCATGGATAGTTCTGCTTTGACTACAAGCGTGATCTTCATGAGATTGAAGGGGTATCAATGAAGTCACATCTACGAGAAGTGTCGGTTGAAAGGAGTGCGCTTTGGTCTGGTTTGATGGAGTTGCCTATGTGTGATGATAGTTGAACCTATCATCACACATAGGCAGCTTTATCAGTGGTGAGATTCAGACGGATGCTCGGGGAGTGAGCTGGCTGTTTATGACGACGAGAGCCTCTTTTGGGCCTTTATCAAGAACAACGAATCATGTGATTGCGAGTGCAAGGTCTCACGCAAGCATACAAAGGCCCTTTTTGACGTCTCAACCTCGTCGCGTTTTGGCTTTCCAATGCACTTCGCTGTGAACACTCATCAACACCTTCGCCCTCGACTCTGGTAAGGAATGAGCTGACGATCAGTCCTGATTCTTCTGAACAAGCACTCTGTGCAACTGAAAAGGTATATTGCGATAGCCCGATATGTGCCTGGTTCTGTGCACACTTCCGCTTCGTTTTCCCCATTTGAAGTTGGAGACATCTTCTCGGTCCGGTATATAGAATTCTCCCGCGATAGTGGACACCTATAAACTTATAAACCTGGGAATTGCATCTGACCACACCATCAACACACCAAAGATGGACAATGTGTCCAATCACAACATGGATGTGGAGTTGACAAACGTTCGCATTCAGAACTACCATAGGAGACTACCAGTGCTTTGCAACCACTGGACGCTGGTGTCATTGCAGCATTCAAGCGACGATTTCGTAAAACCCAAGACAAACATGCAAACATGTACTGAGCGTGTTAGATAAGTGTGAAGAGAGTGGCGAGGATGTGGATGTGAGTTCTCTATACAAAGCAGACGTCAAAGTAGCGATGGAATGGGCATTGCAGGCGTGGGATCATGTCAAACAGTCCTCGATTAGCAACTGCTGGCGCAACACTGGCATTTTGGGTGTGCGCATGAGCCATTTGCTGAACCCTGTAAATGCCAGCGAGTAAACCTCTGAATCTTAAACTTCTTGCCACAATTGGATAAAAAGCCTTGTCCACTATCGGGGTAGAATTCTGTACCATTCAAATGATCCAAGCCGACGGATCGGAGTGCAGCGTGGGATGACTTCAGTGTATAGTGTCATCACAATGCTTTCGGGCATTGTAGTGGTACTACAAGGGACCGCAGAACGAGGTTTCGGGCACTTTGAGTCCTTCACCCAGTCATCAGAATCCTGACCGTGGTAGAGTGCTTACTCGCTCTTTCGAATGGGTTGGGTTGGTGGCGTGTGTTTTCGGTTTTTTCTCTTGCAAAATGAGCCAATCTCTTAAATGCATCGTCACCAGCCGAGAGTCGTTGGGTCTAATCACGTCCTCAGCACAAGTGACACCAAACAATTTCCTTCGGATGAACGAGTTAATGGATTACCACTTGACTACGACTCAGACTATCAACACCTCGCGTTTGTGGCATTTGTCCTCGTCGACACCTGCGATCTCTTTTCAGACTTGTTATAGCAGGTGAGTTATTCAGAGCTTTCAAAAGGGTGCTTTCAAAAATGCACTGAATACCCCAGTTCAAACAATACTCCAGCTAAAGGTGTGTTGTACTTCAACTCAGAAGTGTTGACACTGGTGTCATCGACATAGACGGCACGTCTATGTCGGTGACGCTTCAAAGTTCTAACTTGATTCCTGCTTGCCAATTGCAGATCGAGATAAACAGTTTGTGGCAAACTTGGCAATGCTGGATGACCTTCTGGCAGGAGTTCGATGGGAGTCGGATTGCTCGGTTTGAGTGCGTAGTTTACTGTACAATTGCTGTGTATCGTCTTCGATGGACGCCAGCTGTCTTACACAATGAAGTATTTCGTCAAGGCAACGATAGACATTTGGAGGTTGGCCTAATTCAGACTGGTGTTGAGCGTCCTGCAAACCATCAGCATGAATTAGCACTTTCCAACAACATCTAGGCATTTGAATGAATCACCTGGATAGTCGCTTCACTCTGAGCAAGCCATTCGCGCATCAGTACCCGACGTGAGGTTGGCAGGTTGTTCACAAATGTGAATTCATCCGGCAGCATTGCTCGTAATGATGCCAATTCACACAAATCTGATGCCTGCACTTTGATTTCAGCATCTGACAGCAGGAAAAGCACCACAGAATTGCTCGTCTGCGTCTGAAACACCATGAACCATTCATCACAATCTCCTAAATGGGAGACCTCGCAAGCAAGCAGATGCATCAAACGTCTCTGCATCGCTGTTCGGTCGCGGAACTTAATGCCAAAACAACACAAATCGCCAACCTCGTCCTCACTGCACGCTTGAAGTTCCTTTGTCATAATCATCCGTTTTCTGAGATCTTCGTCGATATATATCCATTTTGCCAGTTGATTCCATTTCTGAAAATGCCTTAACTCGACCAACCCAAGTGCCTTGGACCGCCTGGGAATGTCAACAAGATGGTTGCTCATTTGAACCAAATTGATGACTTTTTTGGTGACAACTGGAAAAGAAACTGAACAATGGCCCTTGCATGAGCACTCGGTCAATGGCCTTTTACAGCAGATCCACATCAGGTTGCAAGACATCACGATCAGCTCCTTCTCGAAGTGAACAATTGTGCCATCGAGTGGTATCTTTATGACAAATTGGAGCTTCTTGTCGAGCTTCAACGGAACGAAGTGCGCTGCAAGCGACCGGTGTCGAGACGAGAGATGAATCGCAACCGTCCTACGGCAGATCATATCGTTGATTTTGAGATTACGCACATGCAGAGATAACTCAAATGTGCAGAACTGATACCATCGAGAAAAGATGCTCACACTCGATTGTTCGAAAAATTGTTCGAAGTGATCAACATCAACAGAGATCTTGCAGGCAACGCATATACTCCCGTGCTTCTGTTGCTGTCTCTTCTCGAAACTAGAAGTTGCAGTGCCCGCGTCAATACTGCAGTGGACCAACCTTCGAACCCCTATCACAAAGGTAACTCAGTTTCAGCGAACACGGCTCGATCGAGACTACCTATCCTTCTTTTACCAAGTCGAGCGATTGAATTAATCAAATGCATCGCCAGCCGAAGTTCTTGGAGTACATCATTGAATCGCGAAGATTGACATGTAAGTACCCCATACTTTTCACACCCTCCGGCAATTCTTTCAAGCGAAATGTCCATTGGGCTTGTTTCACCAGCTTGAGATAAGGGCGTTGCTGTTCAAATGACAGCATATATTAGTTCAGTGTTCACACTTCAGAATCAAGCTTGAGTGTACCTTCGAAGTCATTGTCTCGGGGACCCTGAAGTTCCTCAACACCATAAGTAACCAGGCGACCAGATGAAAATGCGAAAGTCAGAAGTGCCGGACTTTGATGGTAGGAGAGCGCTAGCACATGCTGAGGTATGGAATACATCACGTTATGAGGACCACTCTTCACCAGAATCCCTCAATCATCTTTGTTACTCACAGGTGAGGGATGAAGTTTCGCGACAATTGCAGCTCGATCATCTTTTCGTTTTCTTCTTGACACCACGAAGAGGGGAAGAAGACGATCCAGTTTTACTAATAGGACACCGGACTTTGAACAACACACAATACCGCGGAGCGAAGGAACGTAAACAGCATGCCGAATTGGAGTGTTCAGTAAGTACTCGCCAATCATCACTGGGTAGTTCTCACGGGTTGTCTCCAGTAAAGGGGAGAGAAATCGCAGGCGCCCATGCTTTCCGACTGCAACCAACATGTCGTTTGTGTGACTAGCGTTTTGTTTCTTGTCGTAGGCCAAATGAAGAACACACAGCACTGATTCATTCAGGTCGAGCAACACGCCACTAAACAACTCTTGAACCTCACTCAGAACCGAGTACCGGATTTTGCCGTCTTCATCTCCTTGCAAAATGACTGAGACAGCCGAAGGAGTTGAGAGAATCTCCGGTAATAGAAAGTTCGCCAGCAAACCGTCGTTTCCATGAAGATCCAGACAAATCACGCACGATGAGCGATCACCTTCCAGGCTTTCCATCTGGACAAGACTCGAAGGTTTGGTGATATCCAACAAAAGAGCAGAAGGTCGAAGCATACTTCGAAGAATCACAGCGCTCGACTTTGGCAAGCTGCAAGCTCCTGCAAATCCAGGTACTTTGACCACGAAATGAATCCTTGCGGGTGAAGAGGGGGCTTCGAATGGATTGTCTTCCAATAGATCGAGTGACGAATGCTTGTCGTCGTCTCGACATGGTCTGCATATGATAAGCTTCAACCCCATGACAAAAAGAGTGATCCATAAGGCACTAACCTGGCGCTGTTTGGTTGGAGCGTAAGAGTCTTGACCATCGAACAAGAGCTCTGAATGGGAAGAGCAACGAGCCAGATGCTGCCATTCACTTGGCCCACAAGGAATCGCGCGGTGCTATTCACTGTGCGAAAACATATCAGTACTCAATGACAAAGCTCATCGCTCGTCGAAAGACACACACACCTGGTACGGACTGGTGATTGAGAGGAAGAATGCTTGCAACAAGCGATGGTGACTGAATCACCCACTGGTCAACCCCAAAGTCAGAGCGACGCAATGATCTCATGACGGACTGGCTGCGATATCACTCACCTGAACGCGACCATTGACGAGGAAATGCAGCACGCGCCTACAGATCCGGACCAGAACTGCGTATTGCTTGGTGTCATCTGACCCTGACAGCTCCACCGACGCCAACTGTGGGGGCACTTCCACGGCTGACAAGTGTATCGCGTTGGTCACCATATCCCATTTGGTGAGTGATGGTTACACTAAGTACGAATTCGTTTGGAGACCCAACAAGGATTGACACAGAAGAATAGTGCCCAGAATCGCGAATGGAGCACCTTCCATTGGAGCCACTGACGCACGTGCTGATGTTTTTGACATCCAAAGACATTCTGCAGCTCTCCATGACTTGCCGGTCGCTACAGCCACAAGAAGAAACGGTCCAGAAAGCCATCGGACTGCTCATCAAGTTCCGATTTGGTGATGTTTGTGGGTTCTTGCGAGAAGATGACCCGCATTGGCCCCGCTCTCTGCTGGTGTTACGGAGTGCCGAGTTTCTTCGTGTGAAGAAGCTGCTTGTGGCTGGCGAGCACTATGAGCAAACATCACGCCTTGCCGAAGATGGCATCCGCAGTGCAGTGGTAGTGAGCAGAGCTTGGCTCTTGGCCTTCAAGCGACACTGTCAGCCTTTCGAACAGTTTTTGGTGCAGTTCCAGGACACGAAAAAGAAGCGACGAGAACGAGAGCACAGGAAATCGCAACAACCATGTCAGACTCCCAAGCAAATGCTGGCCAGCGGAACCAGTTTGCGCGATGTGGCTTCGCTGATCCAATGTGCACATGGTGACTTGCTACCTTCCTCGCTGTGCGTGGGACGATTCAAACGCGTCATACTCCCACAACATACTACCGATCAACTCGCTCTCTATTTCTCTGGATTCATTAGCTTTAAATCTGATAAAAGCGATTGTGCTCGGTGCATTGCGGACCAGTTGGAGAAAGACCGAACCAACGAGTTGCGCACCCACGAACGCTTTGAGAAATGCATTGCGGGATCAAATGAGCTGTTGGATGTATTTCTTCGAAAAAACGGCTTTCCGAAGGAACTCTTCTCACCGGCGTCTACACCTGGAGACTCGCTGCTGACCCTTTCGAATGGGTCAAATGGGACATATTACCTGGTGGGTACTTGCCTCACTAAATAGTTGTGGCTATTTGTGAATTGAGGGTGTTCTATGCCAGGTTCCTCGCAAGTGGTTGATCAAATGGCGACAATACGTCAAGAACTTAACAAACGAATCACCAGGCCCCATCTTGACAGCGAAGTTGATATGCTATACTCACCAGCGCCCAGTCATTCCTCCTTATATCACTCTCTTCCTATCAGGGTTTTCTCTTGAGCACGCGCTGCGAGCTACGCAGGGGTACGGTCTGATGGCTCTACACAATGGATAAATCATATGACCATTCACCACCTCATTATCGTTCTGTAGTGTCTACAAGGGCAGCACGGTTCAGTACGAAATAGTGACGCAAACTGAATGGGAACAACTGTCGGATCGATTCTGCGCCGAATACGCAGTTGGTTTTGACGTTTTCGAAGGATCCTACCATTGGAGAACACCCGAGTGCAGCATTTGCCATTATGGAATGGCACAAATGCGTCCTGCTCCGAATGCGAATCGCTAGCCACATGAATTTGGTCTCGTGCGTCAACCTCGATAGAGTCTCAATAGGTGGAATTGTCCACTTTTTCAAGAACTACTTCTTCGATGGCAATGGGTTCCTGCTTTTTCACGCACTTTCGCTCCTGCTTTAGACGCCGAATAGCTTCCATCATAACCCGAACGCTCATCCCTCGGAAGGTGATTCCGCCTGGATTTTCCTCCTGTTGTTGGTAACAAACAAAATTCAACGCTTTTCGCCAAAGCTTCTTCACGCGCTGCTGCACCATTTGTTCGCGTTTTGCTTTCTCCTCGAGATAAGCTCGTCTTGATTCCGCGAGGCCTTCCTTGAAGATCATCACGACACCAAATCCAGTGACAGTAATGCACGTGAGCACAAGTACGTAGCTTAACGCTCTCTCGTTGAATTGAGACTCGTCGTTCATGTCGTTGAGTTGAGTCATGAGTCCAAGCCAAAGCGTGAGGAAGAGCTGCAGTTGCGTTACGCTAGCAATCAAGTTATCAGTATACTCATCGTACGGTTGGAAGTACAATAAGAACCACATTGTGACAAGACTGCGACAACACAAGAGCATTTGTGAGATGAGAAATGCTTCTCAAACCAGCAGAGCGTTGAGCGACTCACCAGACAACAATCGCCAATAGCACTTGCTCGACACTTCCTTGCTGAACAAACACTATCACACCGCTCATGAAGAGCTTTCGAGAGAGATCCACGACTTCGAACCACCAGTACTCATTGCGATCTGGTGCCACAACAGACTGTTTCAGAAGGGTGGTCATGGTATATGATCATACACGTTGTGCAAAAGACTCACAGTCAGCGTAAATGAAACCAAGACGCGATTCAACAGTCGAATCCTACGAAGGCAAACGTCAGATCAAAGGAACATCACACCGTATACGCTTGATCGCTGCATACGTTGAGATTCTTGGCCTTCATATACAGCTCCAGATACTCGTCTTGCACAAAAGGATCGTCCATGTCTTTAATGTGAGTCCCTTGCGACTCATGATAAACGATCATCTCTGTAACCCACTTCTGCCGCATCTTCGCCATTTGCGGCTTTTGCAGCAAACGAAGCCTTTTCCGGACCCCCCGATCCTGCGCCAGCAGAATAAGGATCCAAAACAAGAACGGAATGCCTATGACCCACACAAAGACTCCGATGGTGGACACAGTTCCAAAGATCAACCATTTGGCGTCGTAGCATATGATTCTGCGATCGTTGACCAGATACCACCCACTCCCGACTTCTTGGCAGTTGTACACGGTCAGAATGGTTTTGGACACCATTGGGTACAAGAACAATGCGATCCAGCAATAGAGCTTGACGCATTTGTTCCGATAAGTGAGGTAGTTCATCCGCAGTTTTACCCGTGCTTGCCAGACCCGAAGGTTTGCTCGGATAGTACGATCAAGAAGCATTCCACTAATTCGGTGGGCAGTCGGGCACTGCTTGTGCACTGATCGAAAAACTCCGAGATAAGGAGTCTTCACTTGTGACATCCCCAGATCGCTCTTCAATCTCTTTGCGTCAGCAGCACGTGCCTCATCTTTGCTGGTGTCCATTGCATTCGCACTGAACGGTCTCGCTTGCCTTTTCGTCTGGATGTATCTACACCATGTCCGAATGATTACAAACGGATTCAGACTCTCATCGTCGTTACGAACTCTTTCCATTTCGAGAACTGGAAGACCGCAGCGAATGCAGTTGCGAGGAATCAGCTGCAATTTCGCAGAGTATCTGCGCATTCCGCGATAGAAGTACCCCGTGATCACGGTTAGTGCTAGAACCACGAGTGATATTGTCACCCTACATGAGATTCAAATGATCAGATTGCACTATAAGTCTCAAAGATCAGGCTTTTTGATCTCACGTGAAATCGAAGTAAAAGGTCCGGGTCACCACACAGTCCACCCCAGCTATTGCAACAAGATCCTGAAAAGCCGTTCGCGTGTTAGAACTCCAACACTAGGGTAATCTCAATCCCAAGTAATGCTTACCAAGTTGAATTTCGCTGAGAAGCTCATGATGCTCTGCACCTGGACGGACCACTTGATCACGAAAGTGTCCTTGAAATTGCCGAAAATCTGGAAAAAGCCAACGAAGATCTTGAGTTTGCTCGGTTTGATTGGGAACTTTCTTTGCTGCACATCAACTTCAACGCCAAAGAGAACTCTTTTTTGCTTGGGTTTGATGAATTTGCCCCCGATTTTCTGGACCGCACGAACAAGTTTTGATTTGAGATACTCTTGGAGGGCGTGCTTTTGCTTATGGATTCGTTCGAGCATCTGCCTGTCTTTCTCACTGAACGCCTTCATCCTGCGATCCGCTTGCGCCTTCTGAAGCAAGAAAACTTCCGTTGAATCGCGCAGATAGAATCGAACACTGTAAATCGCAGCAATGATTCCTATCACGATCAGAACAGGGTAGACGAAATTCTGCCATTGAACTGACTGCCTTGCTTCTTCTGATGCCTGGTGACACTCTTTGCACGAACCATCTTGTGTCTTTTGGTAACCTGTTGCACACACTGAGCAAACGACCTCGTCGTAGCCGCTTCCACAAGTTGCGTTCACTGACATCATCTGTGCTTGACGCTCCTCAACGGTCACGCTGGCATTGCAAGCACTGTCTACATCGCACTTATAGAGTGTTTGGTTGGAAAGACACGAAAAGACTCGATCGGACGGCCACCCTTCCCCAAAAGTCTTGGACATTGTCAGCGCGCATGAGTGAACGACAGCAGCAAGAGAGGCGTTGGGATATCTCAATGCCGTTGGTAAGCATGGGTCGCTGGCTTTCCACTGTGAAGGATCACAATCTCGATTGTGACGTGACTGCGGGGCAGTGAACAAATAGTAACCTTGCTGAGTGCGTGGCGACGTTGTACCAAAAACGGTTGCTTGTTTCTCGATGACTGTTCGAATGGACGCATTACACAGGGCTCCTGGTGGGCAGTCGTAGCAATTGACTCCGTCCAAGCTATAGTGGCCCTTCATGCACCGAACACATTTCCTAGCGAATTGCAACGATTGGCAAACTCCACACGATAACCAGCAAGCAAGTCAACGAATTGAACATCTTACCCATTCTCAATTTTGAACCCCGGAAGACACGATCCCATCCGAGTCGCCAAAGAAAACCTCACTTGGGACCTATCTGGCAGGTAGCATACCACATCCAATGGGTACTCTTCGTCTCGCGACTCGGCAACAAACGTCGCTTCCTCAAACACCAGGATTCCTCGACTTGCAGTAACCATGTCTCTTGGTGTGAACACAACGTACTTGTTCGAATCGTTTGTTCCAGCTATGACGCACTGTGTGTCATTGTCAAGGATCTCGATCTGATCGTACAAGTCGATCGCTTTTAGACGTGGCCATACGTCGTGTAGCTCGCTGAATGACTCATTCACATCTGGTAGGGGTTCAAAGCTGATTTCGCTGGGATACTGAAGCGCAAACACCCCGCTTGTGGCGACTGCCGGCCACCAAGCTACTTCGACATTTCTTGTGTTGGTAGCATAGTCGTACCGACTGTTGCTTTCAACCGTACAATTGTTGCATGGCAGCACAGGATCCATTTCATCGTCAAATGCGTACCAAAACACACAACCACCACTTGGAGCACTGTTGTGAGTGCAGTTGACCCTCGAGATAGAGGTGTTGACAAGTGAATCCAGCACCATCGCCCCTCCTCGAAACGAAACCGTGTTCACATAAAAGGTCGACCCTGTAATCACAAGCGATGACTTGCTGTTGGCGGCAAACCCTCCGCCAGAGTGGGCGGTGTTCATTTCAAAATGGCATGACTCCAAATGGGCAGCAACATCGTCATCGACCATCACAGCTCCGCCTTCACCAGACGCTTGATTTCCTACAAAGGATGTGTTGAACACCAGCAGAGCACTTGCCTCCGTCGCAGCCAGCGCACCACCGGACGTAGCCGAGTTCCCTTCAAACCGTGTGTTGTCGGAGATGGTGAGATTGCCTCCTAGAGTCATGTGAATTGCCCCTCCTTCATCCTGAGCCGTGTTCGCCGTCATCGTACTGTTCGATAGCAAGACTGTACTGCTTCTATCGATGTATACCGCTCCACCGCTTCGAGCTGTGTTCCCAGAGAATGTACAATTCTCTATCTCGATATTCGCATCGGACGCGCAAAGGCCACCCCCTGCTTCGTTTCTTCCAGTGGAGGTATCACCACCGTTCAGGAGAAAAATGGTTCCAGAGCTGAAGAATGTAGCATCGCGGCCAACAAACACACCTGCGAACGAACACATTCCCAACACTGAGGAAGAGTACAGCAAATACAAAAACACTTCATCCTGTGAACTCACCACTTCCTTGACCCTTTGCAATGTTGCTGCTAACAACGGAGTCCTGCATGATTGCTTGCACTTCACTTCCAGTGTTCAAATACATTCCTCCACCCGAGTCATCTGCTGAATTGTTGTAGAGAGTGGAGGTGTTAAAGAGCAGAGTTGAAGAGTCTTGAACATAAACGCCACCTCCAAGATTATTTGCCGCTATGCACGACAAATCAATGAGTATCGCACCAGACCAATACGTGACGCTTAATGCTTACCATTGGTATCGACGGAGGAGTCCTTCACAATAGCGGTCGCATAGTTGGACAAGTACAAGCATCCACCTGCTTCACTAGCTAGGCTTTGGGTACAGCGTGAGGTCGAGTCAAGACGGAGAGTAGCCCCTTTAACAACGTATGCACCCCCTCCTGTCTCTGCAACTCCCATGGAGATCGAGCACGTCGACATTGTTAGTGTCGTTGACTCGTCTTGCAGAAGAATAAAACCACCACGAGACGGCGTCATCGTTCGAGATCCAGTGTCGGACACGTATGGCAGATCACTGACAGATTCATAAAGCGTTCTCCACGGCTCTGGAACTCCCGATGAGCTCCACGTCAGCACTGAGTTGGAGATGGATACCACAGCAGCCAAGGAGCCTCCAAACGCTCCACCTTGCATTGCTTCGTTGTTCAAGAAGAGAGATCTTTCAACATGCCCAGGTGAGTTTCCTGTAGTCAGCAGACCTCCGGCAGTTCCTGACTTGCTCGAGACTCCGTTCCAGATAAACACAACCTCCGTTGCATGGAAGATGCCGTTATCGACCTTTACACCTCCACCCTCCTGATCAGCGTGATTCATGGAAACCACACAGCGTTCAATGGTCAATGCAGGCTGCACATTCTCGCCATAAGCGACGATACCCCCTCCTTTTCGAGCTGAATTGTTGCGCACATTCGAATCCACAAGAGTAAACTGATTTGAATCTTCTACGAAGATTCCACCCCCTTCGTCGCCCTTGTTGTCTTTGACAATGAGATTTGCAGCACTCACATTACCGTTCCCCAAAACGTAAATGCCGCCACCTCGACCATTTGCCACTTGACCATTGGACACGACTATGTCATTCACTTCGCACAACCCCTTGCTTGCTAGAACCATGTTGCCTCCACGACCAGACGATGGGACCGCGTTGGCTGCAATGACGGACTTCGTTGGTGAAGTCCCCGAACCGATTAAGCGTGCAATACCATCCGTGCTTGATGCCATGTAGATTCCTCCTCCCTCATCAGCCCAGTTCTGTGTCACTGTTAGGTTTTGATGCCAAACATCTCCATCTCTCACCGCCATGCCGCCACCCGATCCCAAAGCCTGATTACCATATACTTGGACATTGTTGACATTGCAACTGGAATTTGGACCAAAGTATGCTCCCCCTCCCAGCATACTGGCGGTGGAGTTTGCTGCCATCACATAAGCAACGCTACACTCTGTAGCATTTGTTGACGCAACAACTCCGCCGTACATAGCCCTTCCAAAAGAAGCTGAAATATTCGCTGCGAGCACGGGGCTTCCACACAAAAACACGTGGCCACCTTCATGCAATGCCTCATTTCCCACCAGTTGTGCGACACTTGTGGTTTCGCTCGAAATCGAACTACCATTCAAGAAAATGCCGCCACCTTGCTGGGCCGAACAGTTGGCCACAAGAAGCCCATGGTGGATGATACGTGACTGGGTTGCAGCATAGACTCCACCTCCAAATCCGGCCATGGCAACGCAATGAGTAACGTTGACATTCTCCATCAACAACTGGCCTGTATGCTGGAGGAACAAGCCTCCACCACCAACGTCGGCAGAGTTTTTGGTCACCACAACGCCCTGAAGAACTGTGCTACCCGAAACACTAATTCCTCCACCACTGGATGCAGAATTGTGGTGAATAGTGAGGTCGCCTGCAAGTCTTGAGTCTGATGAATGGACGCCTCCGCCAGTTGCTGCTGAGTTCTCACTCACAATGACTTGAGACGCGGTTAAGCTGGAAGAGTTGACAAAGGCACCACCACCACTCCCAATTGCGGTGTTGTTACTCAACACGATTGCGTTCAGCACAATCGAATCCGCTTGGTGTACGTATAACGCACCACCATTTAAGGCTTCACAATCTTCTATCAAAAGAGTTTCGAGGGTTCCGTCCCCGTCAACAAACACACCGCCTCCAGACTTGGCAGCATTCTTCCTCATAAGATTTGAACCCGAACCAACCAGAGCACTTGACTCCATGAATATCCCTCCACCGTTGATAGCATCGTTGTTTACCAACGAGCAGTTCTGCGCCATAACATGACATTGGCTGTAAAGGTAGAGTCCACCGCCACCCTCAGCTTGATTAGCTTGAATGACCAGGCTATCCAAAACAACGGAACTGTTCAGAAAAGCTGCACCGCCGCCAAAAGTCGATACTGAACAGGAAGAAATATTGAGTCCTGAGATCTTCGCCGTTGAAAACTGCCCGTAAAGACCTCCTCCGATCACTGCCTCAAACTCGCTGTTAGTATCATACCGAAACGAATCACATGTCTACGATAGCACCTTCTCACTAACCTGCCGAACATCGTTCAATCACAGAATCTTCCGATGCCGTAAGTGTTCCATTGGATATCATGGTTATTCCCCCGCCATACCGTTTCGCATCGTTGAGAAAAATGCTGGACGACTGGAGTGCCATGTTTGCGTCAACCAAGAGGGCAATGCCACCTCCGTCTTGCAACGCGGTATTCTGATGAATCCGGCACTCTGATATTGTTGAAGAGGAATGCTCAATTGCAACTGCGCCGCCGAACGCAGCGACATTGCTTGTGATCTCCAGGTTTTCCACAACGGCGTCGCCAATCACAAACATACCACCACCATATACATCAGCAGTATTGTTGGCAATCATGGCGTCAACGCCTGTCACATTGGACCCTGCTTCAACGAACAACGCTCCACCATTTGTTGCATGACATTCTGCTATTTGGGATGATTCGAGAGTCAGTCCTGATGCGTGGAGGAAGACAGCGCTCCCGTTGACACTACTACACTGGGATAACGTGCTGTAGCGGATCGTTAGCACTGATCCAGTTGCATGGATGCAGCCTCCTTCCACAGTCGAAGCGGCTTGGGAAACCACCACATTGTCCAAAGTAACTTCTGAATTCACGATACGAAATGCGGCTCCAGTTTCTCCGGCAACGTTTTGAACTGTGAGCCCCGTAATCAACGCTTTGCTCCCTTGAATCGTGAGTCCTGAGGAAGAATTCGCACAGTCGAGATATGACATGCTCTGCCCGACAATACCCATCAGAGTGAATTCCGCGATGCTGAATGCGATGTTGCAGTTGTCTTCACCTCGAAGGGTGCCTTCATACAGCAGGATCAAACCTCCAGGCTTTGTAATCTCAGCCGCTCGACGCAATGATCTCACGGCCTTTGATGCTGTCCCATGGTACGATGTGTCCATTATCTCTCCTGTTCCTTGTACATCATCGCCATTCTCGGCAACAGCCACGACGTTTTTCGGATCCAAGTAGCAGACCGGATGGCATTCCACAGTTTTACAGACGTCCATTTCTTCAGCGGTGGGACAGATCACATCATTGCTACAGTCTTCTCCGGTATACCCGTAAAAGCACAAGCACTTGCCACCAATGCAAGAACCTCGACCAGAACACACAACATCCCCAGGACATGGTACACGTACTTCTTCTTTCAACGTGTCGTCCAGTTCGTAAGTGAGGTCGAATCCTCTGCGATGCACAGACTCGTCCGATCTAAAAACCAGTTCCACTGTGTCAACGTTCGTTGAGGTTGAGATGATGAAAGTTCCTTCTCGATAGCACCCGTCCTTCATTAGCGTTTTGGAAACGCCACTTGTTCCGGTAATGATCTCAAGGGTGTCGTGATCGCATTCAAGGTCAAAAAAGCTGATCTGCCCATCCAAACAACTCGTCAATGAGTAAGGCAGGTCATAGTGGAATAAAGACCCGACCAAGATATCCTTGTACCGTGAATTTGACGCCGTAACTGGCACCAGGGACAATTGTCCACGACTTTGAAAACGAGTTTTGGTAGTTCTTCAAGCGAATAATCCCGCGAAATCCGAAACACACACTGGTCTGAACAGCTTCGACAGTGTGGCTCGCTTTTTCGCTCTTTGGACTGATTACAGTGTCCGCAAACACTACTTCAGTCTGATACGTGTAGATTCTCCCGACTTGCACAGAAGTGTCATCGAAGAATGTGTCCGTTCCTTCGTATATCAGCTCGTTTTCGTCTCGATAAAGATGGTACAACACGGCGCCATCACTCTCGGGCCATAAAACACTAGTTGAGATTGCTGACGCTACAAATCCTCGCCAAAGAAGTGTTAGTGACAGCACCAAGGCCAGTCAAAAAGTAGCTTTCTCACCGCATCCGATTGTAGGAACTTGAGGCTGGCCAGTAAAGAGGGTCGTTGAGAAAGGAACACGCTGACTTGGGTCGCCGTTGTCCAGACTAACTGTAATCGCAAACTGCAAAACACAGATCCTAGTAAGACTCTCGAAGGCATCTCATCAAAGAGCAGTTCGTACAATAGTTGCATAGTAGCTGGTGGCAGGGATCAAACCGTCCACAGTGGAAGAGTAGGTTGTTGGGGTGATATCTTGCACGATCACTTCATCCGAGATGACTTGCGCGACTGCAGCTGGGATGGCACTGTCAAGTGTAAAGATATCAATCTCGAACATGTACACAAAGGAACCGCGCTCATCGGCGCATTTCTCCCACGCCAGCGTGACAGAACTGGTTGAAGCTGCGAGTACTCGAGGGTTGACTGGGCCCTTGGGCACTCCCGTACCTTCCGTCGTGAAGGAGACAGTCGGACTTGGAGGGGAAGCACCCACGTCATTAAAAGCATACAACGTGACTTGGTACTCCGTTGATGAGTACAATCCCGAAATTGTGCACTCGACGATCAAACCAGCGCAGTGATCGATTTCAACTGCAAGAAACGTGAGGTTGAGGTAATAACTTGTCACCGGGCTCCCTCCGCTATCGACAGGTGGTTTCCATTGAATGGAAAGCGATCCCCCAGAAGCCTGATACAGTTCGGGCGCATTTGGAGCTGCGGGAGGCGTCGATGTACCGGTTGCGCCCACGAAATCTGGAGTTGCGTCGCTCGAACCGACAGAATTCACAGCATTTAAAGTGAAGGGATAGGCAGTTTGAGGACTGAGGTTGCCGATCTGATAAAGAATTGAGTTCTCCGGAACAATAACGTCTTGCAAACGACGGTGGATTTGGGTGGCATCATCCGCACCCTCAGAGAGTCGTCGACTTGATATACCACTTGTCAAGTCGGGGTACACATCATTTAGGGATGCAACCCGGTTCAGCGTGTCCGAAGTGACAGATATCCCGCTAACCACAACATCAAAAGTCAACTGCTCGGTTGTTACCCCTCCAGTGTCATCTGGGACAGCAATTGCGAGTACTACTGCCCCGCCCGAGGAGTACAGCACATCCACTTCTGACGGTGTTGATGGAGATGTGATACTTGTGGTGTTGAGAGTAGTAGTACTACCTTCAGTTCCCACTCCAAGCGAATTTGCCGCAAATACTGTGAATTCGTACGAGGTATCGGCAACAAGCCCACCAAAGAAGGTGATGGTTGACTCTGACGTTTTCTCCATGTCGTTGCCTTTCAACACATAATGCGTAATCCGTCTTCCCCCATCATCTTCTGGAGGGTCCCAAGTCAAATATATCATTCCTCCGGTGGCATTCACCATTCGAACGGTTCCGGGTGGACCAGGGGTCGAATCGACCGACGTGTTGAACTGATAGTCTGTGGAGTTATCCGAGGAACCAATCTCATTCCGACACGAGATCCTGAACAAATAGAAGGTTGAACTGAGCAATCCAGCTTTTCGAAACGAAGTCGCCGTATCGTTGTATACCAACTGCCACGATGGTGTTGCGAGCATCGAACTCATGTACAGTTGATAGCGGAGTTGGACATCACTGCCGCGATCAAGTGGCGGATTCCACACCATATAAATACCCCCACCGGTGGAGCTTTGCTGTCTGAAATTGCTCACCACCTCTGGTTTGGACGGAGAAGATGTCTGGAAAGCATAAGGCTGATCGAGCGGAGGAATCACAACGGAGCAAGCAGATATATCGTTGACTGCGAGGTACACGAAGAGGTACGGAGTGTTTGGCGAGAGGCCTCCGATTTCGGCAGTAAGCTCTAGTTGGAGTGGGTTGATCCGTTTATAATCGAAGAGAACTCCTTCCACCTTGTTGCCATCAACATACATATCAAAGTCGTTGACAGGGATTCCACCAGTATCAAGTGGAGAAAACAGGCGCAAAAACAAAGCGCCGCCAGTCGCTTTCACCAGCACAGGATCTGGAGGATACGGAGGCGCTGTTGGCAGATTTGTCTTGAATGTGATAACACCACTCATCTTGCCCAAGTAGTAAACGAGATCCTGCGTTGCGTCGTCGAGATCCATGGTGGCATCCACAGATCCATCTGGGTATTGACCTTTCTCGTAGTAGATCATCTTGTCCGTCAGTCCGCGGATCGGATCAACCTGAAACATGTAGTTCTGTCCACGCAGAGAGCACCCAGTTAAGGAAGTGGCTACGTTCCGCACACCGCGAGTCAACTCACCCCAAACAAAAAGAAATCACCGGGCTTGAGCATGTTACGCAAGTCAACAGAAGTGAGCAAACCGCCTTCGGCCAGATCGAGGACACCGGTCACCGAGTCGTGACGACTTTGTGCATCCATGTCAGGGGAAATAGCGCATGCTACGATCTCGTAGCTGGTTTCTGCATCCAGAACGTATAGAGTTCCCTTGGAGTCATTCACGACTGCAGTGGATTGCTGGAACCTCTGGGTCAGAGATGCCTTTCGCTGGAAAAAGCGATACGTAATGCTGCTAAAGCCGCCTAGAGTTTACAATGGATTAGAATGGTGCTAGCTAGCATGGCAAAACGTTGGAGAACAGAGACAGACAGACCTTGATCAAACGGGGGATCCCACGAAAGACTGATAGATCCTCCTGTGGAAAACGCCTTTTCCATCTGGAAACGGGGAGGGCCTGGAGGTGAGAGTTGGCTGCTGCTAACCATGAATACACTGGAATCATCGCCAGCTCCCAGGTTGTTGTATGCCTAACCATCAAGAATCAGCAGATGCCGCGGTTTGAACCTGTCAACCGCCGAACCCACCTGGATTATAATATCGTACGTTGTCGCTGCATAACGGACAGCAACTGTGATACTGGTAGCATTGTCATCCGGACGATCATACGCGACCTAATGCGGTGCAAGGGATTAAGCACTTGGTCTTGGATACTCCTCTTCTGCCTAATGGATCCATACCTCCCAGTTCACATTGTCGAGGGGATCGTGAACACGAAGGAGGGCTTTGTATCCATCAAGCAGTTTGCCGCCATTGTCGATGGGAGGAATGACTTTGAAGGAAATCGTCCCGCCGGTTGCTCCAGTGACCTCCAAATTCTGCGGAGCCCCCGGTTTCGTGAAGGTAGTCGTCTTACCGATGAGTTGCTGCGTTTTCCCTTGCCCAATCGTGTTCTGAGCTGCGATCGTGAACGTGTACTGAGTAAGCACATTCAACATGCCGATGGCTATAGTTGGCGTGTTGTCGGATGTTGAATACGATCGCATGATGCCTGCGAACGTCATGTTGACATTATAGCGCGTAACCCCAAGCGTTGTACCACCTGTATTGAGTGGTGCCTTCCATGCCAGTTGAAGCATACCGCCAGTTGCTTTCGCGACTTTAGGGTCGGTGATTGTTCCTGGAACCGACTGATCTCCGTCGTCCTGGATAGTGATGTTGACGAACGAGATCGGACCAACAGTTGAGCCTCCTTTGATGACCGTCAGGTTCAGCAGAAAGAATTTCAGAGGAAAGTCGAAGACGTCGTTGTTCTGGATGATGATTCTCGTGGTAGCACTCTGCTGGCCGTCTGCAAAAGTGATCGGATCAGGCGGCACTCGAAAATCGATTTCGGGTTGAGCTGTTCGGGCAAATCTGTCTGGAACTCCAATCTTGACAATGGACTCAGAGCTGAGCCCTAACTGCCGTTTGAGTGTGAGCGTGAGGATGTTGGCGTTTTCAGCAACAGACAGAAGCGATGCAGCGAATCCGATCATTCCAGCATCGCCGTCATCGCTGATCTCAATCGAAAACGAAAACGGATCAATGACCTCGTTTGTGCGCGCCGTGTCGTCGTACAACACCAGGTAGATGTCTCTCGGCACCGGATCGAAGACCGAGTTATCGATGATCTGAATGCTGATCGTCTTCTCTGTCTCGCCGTCCTGGAAGACGAACTGTCGGTTTGCCTCCACATCCAGAGCAAAGTCGCGTCCTTCCACAGCATCGGTGTCTTCTTGGTCCAGCACATAATGGCATAGAATGGGCCCCGAGACACCTCCGCTTCGCTCAAGTTTCAGAAGCAGTGTGCCCTGGTTTTCAAGAATGGTAGATTTGGCTGGTACCACTGTGACAACTCCTCGACGTTCAGTGTCGGTCTCCTGGTCGACCCAGTCGCTCCATCCTCCTAATCCAGCAGCATTCTGCGCAGAAACGCGCAGGCTGTACATCGTCACCGGAGCCAACCCGTCGATCGTCACTGCAGGAGGCTGGAAAAACTGGAACGAGGATGTTTCTCCTGAGTGGGAATCCAGGACTTCAACATTGAAGAATACGTCGATCCCGCCAGTTGTGTCTGGTCCGAGCCAGGTCAAAGTGATGGTCGAAGAAGTAATCGCAAGTACATCAACACCATAGACGTAGGAAGGAGGTTCTGGGTCACTAGTCCACACGCGCAGTGCTTCACTCGGTTGGCTTTCACCTAGCGCCGCAACCGTAACAACGGCAACGGTGAAATCATAAGATGTATCGGGAGCAAGACCATCCGCCACTACCGAGTCAACGTCACCTGGAACTTCCTTCACTTTGATTCCATTTTGGTATAGCGAGAACTTGGTGACAGCAGCTCCACCAGTGTAAACTGGAAGACTGAGGCCCAGCGCCACACTTTGGGCACGAACGTCAAGCAAAGACGGCTTGGGAGGCGCCATGCTCAAGAACGGACCCTTGGTCTTGAAAACTTGTTGTGCAAATACTAAACTCTCTCCCATGGGGTTTACGCAGGTCACCCGCACCTGGTAATATGTGTTGATGTTGACACCAAAATAGTCGTACAGGTTCTCAACCAGAGTCGTATCATCAACCATCACACTGAAGGGGTCACCTTCAGATTGCTGCTGAAGAAGAACAAAGTGGAATCCTGTAAGTGACAGTCCGCCGATATCATTTGGTGGGTCCCAGGTGACTTGAAAGCCTCCATGGCTGTCTTGGGTGACCTGAAGATTCACAGGCATTTTCGGCCACGAAGGCGAGCCAGTTGCTGCGACGAGACTGCCACTCCAAGGGCCAAATCCGAAACGATTTGAGGCTTGTACAGCATAGATATACTCGGTATTCGCTTGCAGGTCGAAGTCATCCATGTAGTTGGCGGTTGGAATCAGTCCCGAGGTATCCAAGATGACTCCATTACGTTGAAGCTTATAGCCAATAATGTCATCGCCTCCTGTTTCATCTGGCGGAGACCAACTCAGGCCTACTTCACCACCACCTGAAAACTTCTGAATCAGATTGGTTGGAGCACCAGGTATTGTGATGTAGCCAAGAGTCTTCACACCAACGACAGCGCTGCGAACGCTTGACCCAAAGGAGTTGATGGCGACCACAGAGTACTTGTACATCGTGTCAAGTTTCAGCGAGCTTCGTTGAAATGTTGTCATATCGCCTCTGTATATGACCTCGTTTGCTTCAGAATAGAGCTCATAGATGATCGAATTGTCGCCTCCCTTGTCGGTCGGAGGTGACCACGCTATCACTTGAACACCTGCTGTATTCTTGATGACTTGTACGTCGCGAGGCGGATCAGGAAGCGTCACGTTTGGCATCACTAAGGAGATAGTCTTGTATGATTTGAACAATTCTTGACTTGCACATGCCGTAACGTCATTGACGGCGATGACGTGGAACCGATACCAAACGTTTGCAAGCAAGTCGGTGAGCTGGTAGACGATCGCGTTCGTACCAATCGATTTTGTCATTATCACAACACTCTGCTCTTCAGTAGAGAACGACGAGAGATAGAAGAGTGCATATCGATCAATTGGACTCCCACCATTGTCGACTGGAGGAAGCCACGAGAAAGTGACAGAGCCTCCCGTGATCGCACTGTACGCAAAGCTTTGTGGCTCGGACGGTAATGTTAGAAACGTGGTTTGCGCGTCAATGTAGTCACTGAATTCACTGACACCCTGCCGGTACATGATATCATTAGCTTAGCCGTCATCTACAGAACACAAGACAGACTCACCGCCAAAGTTGCCACCTGATACTTCATCTTGTAATGAGTCATGTAAGTCAAACCGTACACCGAGATCTCACTCGCGCTTTCTTCCGCAGCGATGTTGAAAACCGTGGGAAGCTCCGGGGAGTTGATGTAGAGCTTGAAAGTGATGATTGGCAGACCTCCTGTATCTAACGGAGGAATGAGTTGCATCTGGAAGGCACCACCTGTCGCAACAATAGAAGCTACTCCAAGGGGTTTTCCGGGGAGCGTCGGGGCCCGTGTGGTGAATGTCACATCAGGAGATATCTCGCCGAAGATCTTCTCGCTGTTCTTGGCTTGCACAGCGACTGTGTAGTCGGTGAGATGCTGTAGACCATAGAAAGCATACGAGGTATCGATCGTCGACACACTTGAGATCGAGTTGTCTGTTGAAGTACGGATATACAGCCTGTACATTGTGATGGACGACCCGCCATTATCAATGGGCTCTGACCACGTGACGTTCGCACTGCCACCTGTTTTCCATATCACGTCCACGTTCAAAGGAATTGACGGTGGCGTTGTTGGTGTTGTTTGAACTTGAAAGACACTGGATTGTGCGGACTCATAATAGCTGTTTCTAGAGATAACAGTCACGCTGTACTCGGTTGATTCGCGGAGCCCAGCGATCCGAATGCTCTCAGTCAGTGCTGTGAACTGTTTCCTGTCAAACCACGATTCCACGATCACGTGGTACGATAGAAAAGGGATGGATGCGCCGCCAAAATTCTCAGGCGGTGGCCACGAAGCAGTGAACATGCCTCCCGTGGTCCCACTGAAATTGACTGCTGTCACAGGCCACGGCGCTGAAATGTCTCCATCGTCAACGATTTGGATAAAAGCGTTTGATATGGAGCCAAGCGACGCCCTGCCAGACGCGATTGTCATGGACAATCCAAAGACCTTGTTCGTTTGGTAAACCGCATCATTGAGTATTTGAACGACCAGGCTTGCGTCTCGTTGCTGGTCAGAGAATACCACCGTCGGATTAGCGATGGAATAGTCTTGTTGATATTTGGCGCCACCAAGAACGTCGATCGGCGCAACGGTTACTGTACTCGCCCCGCTGAATGCCATCAGACGTTGCAAAGGAATCAGCACGGAGGGCGACGATTCCAGAACAGAGAAGCTTGGTCGTGCAAACTGGATTATTCCCGAGTCCCCATCATCACGAATCACGACGGTGACAGTGTCGTTCGGCCCTGTTTCGCCAGATTGATCACTGTAAGGAGACAATTCCACTCGAAAAAACTTGTCTGGATCGTCTATCACATTGTTGTTGATGATGGTGATGTTAATCGTACTCTGCGCCACTCCTGACGGAAACATGAGTGTTCCAGTCTGACCCACATAATGGACTGCTTGCAGCGCTGTTCCATCGAGAGTAGAGTAATTGCATGCAGCTGGGATTACTGTGCCTTTGGTGCGCTTCACGAGCAGTGCAATTGAGAGTGCATCCTCCTTGACTTCTTCTTGACCCTGCTCAAATTCCATCATTCCCGCAGAGATCTGCTCGGTCATGAAAGTGGCGCCGTTGTTCCAGTCGCCAAGTCCATAGTCATTCTTTGCTTGCACCTGAATGAGATAATTGGTCGCTGCCGCAAGGTCGTACACTATGAACGGCGACGAGACATCTTCCAGCTCGAACACCTGACCATCGGTCAGATTCACGTACTTCAGGTTGAACGACAGATAATCATAATCACCTCCCGTGTCTTCCGGATAACTCCACGCCACTGTGATGTACTCGAACGTCGCATTTACGAAAGTAATCTCGGCGACTGCGCCTGGCGCATTTGCTACCGTTGTCATCACCGGTAGTTCTGCGCTCGGTGGTCCTTCGCCCACGTCATTTCGCGCACATGTCACGAAGAAATACACCGTCAGTTGCGAGAGACCCATAATGTCGAACTCAAACTCAGAGACCCGATGGACATGGATGGGAGCATCGCGACGCTCGTAGATGCTGTACGAAATCACTGGACTACCACCAGAATCTTGAGGCGCTGATACCTTCAAGCGAATTCTTCCGCCAAATACCTCGACCTGGCTTGGCATATCAGGCACTCCTGGAGTTTCAGCATGTGCAGTTCGAAGCACTCTCTGTGTCGTGATGCTGGCGCCGAGAGCATTCAGAGTTCGGAGATTCATAACAAACTCTGTGTCAGCAGGGAGGCCATAGAAGCCGCGATTCTGCTCCAATCCGTTGTACGAATCCACAAGTTGGTCGTTCCGATAGAGTTCAATGTTGAATCCCTCGATTGGAATACCTCCATCGTCGCCTGATGCACACCATTCAACTTCTATGTGACCACCCCCGACAATGAGATCAGTTATGATTGTTGGCTTGGGTACCGTCGCAACGCCGCTTGATACAGTGATAGAGGCTGAGTTGATGCTGGTCAACAACGCATTCTTGGTGAAGACATCGTAGACATAGGTGGTCTGTGCTTCGACATTGTGATCGTCTTCGAACACGACAATGGGTTTCATTGCAGCGATCTCAATCAGCGGCCTAGCGTTTCGATGGACCTCGTAGCTCAGAATATTGATGCCACCATCATCGTCTGGTGGAAGCCACGCAAGAATGATACTTCCCCCGGAGACGGACAGTTTTTGGCTGATGTCTTTGGGCTTCCCAGGTGGAGTGGGCACTAGGGTCTGCACTTGAAGCACCGTCGAGTTGTCGCCTTTGCCAAGTTCGTTTACTCCACTAACAGCGTATGAATAGAAATTCATCGACGAAAGCCCAAAATCTGTGAAACTCAGCTGTTGCGGGCCAAGAGAAGCAACGAGCAAGAATGCTCCGTTTTCAAATGCGCGATACAACTCATACGACAAGAGAGGTTTCCCACCCGTTGAAACCGGAGGATCCCATGCGAGACTCACAGAGCCACCTGTTAAGCTCAGAAGATGTAGCCTCCTGGGAGCATACGGGGCGCACGGGCCCTGACTGAGGTGGATCAGTTCGTCACCAGCACAGTCGGTTTCTCCAAGAGAGCAAACGGAACGATAGTTGAACGCCACCACCCGAAACCCGTAGTAAGTGTTGGCAGTCAGACCGTGGATTACCGTAGACGTGTTCAGCGAGTTTTCCCCATTGTAGACAGGAGTCGGACTTGTCCACGATCCATCTGACATTTGCTCATGACCAAGAACGTTGAAACCTGTCAATGGGACACCTCCAAAATCTGCGGGGAGATTCCAGGCAAGCTCTAGCAATCCCGGTTCCTCCCTTGTAATATCAGGCACCGCCAACCCACAAGGAGGCGATGGCAAAGTGGTCGTAAACACTGCGTTGTCGCTCCATTGACTTGACATCTAGTGCACACCAAGAAGCTTATTACACATCAATCGAGAGATGCAAATCAGAGATATACCTACCAAAGTCGTGACAACTCGATACTTCACCATGTAGGCGGTCTCGGAGAGCAATCCGTAGATGTCCAGCATCCCAAGACTTCGTGAACAACCGGAGTTCACGTCGTTGACTACTTCCTTGGATCCGGTGTCACCAAATTGGCCCAACTTCGAGTAAACAGCGACATAATGGGTGATCGGGCTTCCTCCACAATCCGAAGGACTGAATATCTCCACGTGGAGGGCGCCACCGGTGGCGGATTTGAGAATCGGTTGAGGTGGCTGGGTTGGGGGTGCAATCCATGAAGTTTGACCTTGGAGGTAGATCGGAAGGCTGGTCAACTGCAACTGATTCACGGCAGCGATGCCAAATGTATATCGCATTGATCCAACCAAATCTCCATTCTCGAATGACCGGCTTGTACCATCCACCACGAAGTCACGGGTTATGCCATTGAGATCGGCAATGGAGACTTTGTACTGCGCAATGGGACTTCCACCTGTGTCATATGGCGTTTGCCACGATAACTTGACGTATCCGGATGTTATTTGCTCAACGATGACATCCCTTGGCTCTGTCGGGGAGGTGGCACTAGTTGTTGCAACGACAAGTTCAGGAGAGAACGCACCTCGGCCCCGAGCGTTTATTGTCGCTGCTTGTACGACGTACACCGTCGAAGCATTCAACCCTGTGAAGGTCCATCCGAGGGACAAAGTGGTGGCCTGCTGCGAATATGCTGCATCTGATTTGGATCGTAAGTGGATCTCGTACTGCAGACTGTCGGTGTTGCTTGAACCAGTGTAGCGTGGAATACTCCAAACCAACGCGATTCTACCACCTGTTGCATCGCTCTTCGTGACACGAGGATACATGGGCAAACTCACGTCTCCGTCATCCATCACAAGAACAGTCATTTCATCCAAAACGGGTGTCAGGTCGTTGGTTGGATTGTGTAGCTGCAGTGTGAAAGACCTGTCAGCATCATACTCCTCATTGTTTTCGAGGGCAATCATCACGCTTGAAGTATCTTGCCCTTCGCTAAAGCTCACAATCTTGGAAAAGTGGTGGCTCGCAATGGCCGAAGTCCAGCTGGAAGTGAGCAGCACAGAGAGTGATCCTCGGAGCCCATTCTGTCGGTAAATCGGTATCTCAGCATGTGCATCTTGTTCATTCACGGTGGTATGTTCGGAACCGAACTGAATCGTTCCTCGTTCACTGCTGTCTTCTACGGTGACAATCATCTGGTTCGGAGTACCAAGCATACTCGTCGAAGAATGGTAGAGAGCCACGTTCAGTTCTAGAGGATCATTGGCATCATCTCGATACGGAATACTGATAGCGACCGACGTCGAAAACACATTTGCATCAAAGCTGATGGATAAGGACCCCGTCGTTTGTCCATTGGAGTTGTCCACCGAGCACGTGTATCCAACGGTTGATTGTGAACACACCCAAAGATTGTTCGAGGAGTCAGATATGCCAAGCATCACGGAATCAGAGGCCTCCAGGTCGTATCTCCTCCAGACAGCGATGGTGATCTCACTTCCTTCAACTGCTGACGTCGCGTTGCTATTGAACGAGAATGATTCCGAGAGACCGCCATAGTCTGTGAAAAACGCCAGGTTGGACCATGAGCTGGTAAACGAACCCACGACTGATCTGAAGTCAATCGTGTATTGGTAAGCGGAGGACTCGGCACCAGCACTTGGCAAATCGGCCAGATCGATATTGGAGCACAAGTACAAGTCCCCACCCGAGTTCAAAGGGCATATCAAGGTAGTGTCGATGATGAGCTGACTTGTTGATGTCTTTGTCACTCGGTAATTGAGATTCAGTTGGCCAGCGATCACTACTGCTGGTGGAGTCACACCAAAGCTCGCACTTGTCGCCGTTGTATAGAGTAGTTTTAAGTCAGCGGTTGGCAATGGATCCGTCGTGAACGAAAGCATTTGCCATCCACTACTCCCAAAGGAGCCACTGCTCATGACCTGGAGAGAATACTGAGAACTGGGATTCAATCCGGCCAGTGATATCTCACAACAGCTAGCAGAGGAACGCCTCACTTCATTTCCGTCATGGTCATTCAGAATGTATGATAGAGAGACGTCCATGCAAGCGTTCACCGCGATGACAACTGATGATGCATGCGTTGCTTGCACTCTTATTGCAGGTGGCACTGGAGAAATCAGAGAGTTTGCCTTCAAAATTGCCGTCGAGCTTGAGCTGAAGCCAGCAGTGTTCTGAATCTCAACCTGAAAGAGACACTCTTGCTCGGGGATCGCATCGCAGTAAGCAAATGAGCCCTCGTCGCTTCCTTCATACACCACTACTCCATCCGCCCTCACAGTCACTAGATCAATAGGCACACCACCGGTATTCTGTTTACACGCGTTGACACATCGGAGTTTAGTTCGAAACGGCATGAATGGTCGATGTACACGGCACGAACCTTCGGAAAGGTCCACGTTACACGAAGTTCTCCATCAATTGCGCTGGAAAGAGCTGGAGCTTCTGGAGAATCTGGAGAGCTATCGAACGCAGTGCATTGTCTCATGAGAAGTGGCCCAATGGTGGTAGAAGCAAGTAAGAGAGTTCCTCACCCAGTTTCCGCAACTATTTCGGATGAAAGCGCTCCCGCACCGATGTAATTGGATGCTTGCATGGATAGGGCGTATTTGGTTGATGAATTGAGCCCCTCAATGAGGCAGAACCCTCCATCTCCACATTCCTGAGTCTGAGTCATGATCAAACCACCACAAGTGTCCTGGTCGTTGAAACAGCAAAACCCCAGATCCCCAGTGCAGGAGCCTTGAGTGCAGATACTCGAAGCGACTTCTCTTATCACTTCAGTCTCTGAGCTCCACGCACTTGTGCAGGATCCACAACCCGTGGTGGGATCATAGCAAGGTGTAAGCCAACGAATGCGAGTTGAATAGAGCAGCTGACCACCTGAAACCCCGCCCGTGTCATACACTGCCAAGTACTTCAAAGTCAGTGAGCCTCCCGTGACAATTGTCACCGTGAAGTCGTTTGGTGAGGACGGTACTGTTGGCGAGCTTGTCATGATCTCCTTTGTGTTGCCCGCGATGGTGTTGGGGACATTGTATTCGTTGGTGGCAACCACTGCAAACGCGTAGATGGTATCGGCGAGCAGGTTGCGGATGGTGTACATTGTTTGGGAGCCGTCGAGTCTCTCGATGAGTATGAAATCGGGCTCCTTGGACACTGTTCGCTGATAGATGGAGTACCCTGCCCGCCCATCGAATCAGCAACACTCCCGAACCAATATAAACGATTGAACATGGTCAGCACTTACAGGTGATGGCCCCACCTCCAGAGTTTGGTGGCGGAGACCATTGAATCAAGGCAGTGCTTGACGTCACATCAGTCACATCCAAGCCCACCAACGGATCAGGGGCCGTTGGTGCACCAGTTGGGACGCTGAACGGTTCTGTGTAGTCCGAATCCGAAAGATCACTTAGAGTACATGCAGAGAGTTGGTAGTCGGTGAACGGTGTAAGTCCGGAAATCGTTACTTGGTCGCTGCCCTTCTCAACGAAGAGGCTATGCTGCTCTTCTGCGGAGAGAAGCATCAGGTTATATCCGCGCACATCGGCTCCGTTGGAATCGACAGGTGGATAAACAACTATTGACATAGAGCATCCCAGAACCGATACCACTTCGAGCTTCTCAGGCGGCTCTGGAGCGGCTGCGCTTGGCGTTAAGATCGTCAGGGTATCGCTGAGAAGTGTGTCTCTCATGGTGGGGTCTCGATCGATGCTGCATGTCTCTTCTGCTCGATAGGCTAGCACCCGAACGGAATAGCTCTCATGTGGTCGCAGAGGCTGGATATCTTCGTCCGTGGAAACGTTAATGGTTTGCTGTTCCAACGTTTTCGGGACCTTCATCGTCATGGCAAACGGATGGGAGCTTGCAGATCCATCGACGTAGACATAATACTCTGATATCGGAGAGCCACCTGTGACAATAGTGTGCGGGTTAGTGTTTGCTCATGTTCGAATCGTCACTGGCACGAGAAACCTGTGTCCGACGGGTCAGCAACTTCGAAGCTGATCATGCCCGCTGGTAATAATACAACACAGCACAATGCCATCAGAATGACTGACGAAAAAAATCGCCAAGATGCTGCCTGATACCAGTTAGTTTCGTCACAATGGGCGTTGGGGTCTTGCTTGGCATTGAGATAGGATCGGTGGTAACTGTACGGAAGCTTGCCTCGCTGGATGTGACAGTGTTGACAAAGTAGACCCTGAACAGATAGGTGGTATCATGCCACAATCCGTAGACTTCGATCGTTGAGTTGCTTTGGAATCTCGAAAGAGATCTTGCAAAGTGCTTTTCAGTAATCCGCCGCTGGTCCACCACCACCGCGAGGTCACCGTCTAGCGTGTCGTTAGTTGGACGGTCAAACGTCAATACCACCCTTCCACCTGATTTCGAAACCACCCGAAGATTGTTCGGGGACGATGGCATCTGGAAGCTCTCTGTCGTGACAAAGAGTACTTCACTCGCGTTGCCCGTGCCAATTGAGTTCACAGCGCATATGGTAATGGCATAAGTCATTGACGATGCCAAATCAGTGATAGTGGCGCTAGTCGCACTACCGGCCAGGGTCTCTTTTGTAAGAAACCCGTTCAGATGCACCTGGTATTCCAGAATGGGCGCACCACCGTCGTCTTGAACTGGGTTCCTGTAGATTAAAACAAAATGCATCGGACGGAGATAAGTACGCATCCACACTGCAGCATCATTGCTTTGTGACTGTACCACTGAAGAATGATTCTTCCATCGCCAATGTCAGCAGCAGATGGTCGGTCCACCGGACCCGGGATTGTGGCCCGCGATGTCTCGAACAATAGACTGTCTGACAGCTGGAACTCACGGTTGTCCACGGTTGTCATCGTCAAAGTCAGCTGATACGAGGTGTCGGGGGCAAGAGATCCGATTCGGAAAACGCCACTCTCGTACACACTCAGCATGCTCTCAAGATACTTCGATCCACATGTTTCTTGCCTTTCACTACTGCACGGGACCGAGCAGAACGTGGACCAGAAGTTCTGTCCGATTGGAGCAAATTGGCTGCAGTGGCACCGTTTTCCCTGGGAGATACCGAAGAAGCGAGATGGAAATGTCGTGACGGACTCGACATTCTTTAAAACAAAGTTGTTGCCTTGCCGACTGCTATCACTTCCGGATGGCTTGGCGCCAGTTTTGGAGTTAAGTCTGCGTCGATTTGATAGTAAGAGATCCCACAACAATCGCTCACCAGAAGCTCTGTTCGTACCTCAGAAGGACCAGCATGTCATCATGAACCAGATTGGTCTGAAAAAAATGCTGGATCTCTGCATCTGTTCTCAATCGGTTCCATACTCGAATCTAGACAAGGCAGCACTGTTGGCGTCCCAAGCATCAGTCGACGATGATTTTCCAGTGCTTTACCTCATCGATACTGCCCCGAAAGAAAGATGTTCTTCCCGCAAGAGTGCCAATCGAGTCTAGAACAGCACCGAGATAAACAGACAAAAACCACACGGATTAAACGGAAGTGTATCCTACCTCGTCCAAACTGCAAAAAACCATCCATAGATAGTGTGCATTCACTTGGATCCGACGCGGCCGCCCTGGCGACGATCTGACCATTCAGATAAAACAAAGCGCTGTCGCTGCTGACGGAAAGTGCGATATGTTGCCATTTTCCTTGTGGTAGCTCTTGTGGAACTTCAAGCTTCGAATGATTGCACATCGACACCATAAATCCTTGTTGGTATGCCACTTCCAGTTGGCCAGAGCCCTCGCCGTAGTGCAGTACAAGAGAGCTGACTGAAAAAGCATCAACGCTGTTGTCCAGTAAAAGCCAACACTCAATTGTGAAGCCGGGGTACTGAGCAAGGGGCAGAGTTTGCACGCTTTGAAGTACTGAAAGCGAGGTGAACCGAATCTGAGTCTCGGTTTGAGTGCATCGAGCTCTGCACTCACGAGGATTTGATACATTGACCTGCTGATCTGCCTGGTAGAAACCAAACGTCGAGTAACAACCCCGATACTCAAACCCATCGCCTACGACCCAAAGAAGGTTAGCGCGAGAGCTTGTGTTATCTGCAAGCCGATCAGAATACCTGCATACGCCAGTTGCTTCTGCTGCTGTGTGTTAGGGACTTTGATATACGCCCTGACAAACTCGATTGCTGCGCTTGAGTATAAGTCGACTGTACTCGGTTGATAAGCCACTTGAGTCATGCCTCCCGTTTGATCCACGACCCGAACTCTAGCGATAGTTGACTGCTTGGCTGAGTTCGCCACGTTGATTGATCGCAAGGAGATCGTTTGGCGGTCAAATAGACTGGCGCGAAAGAAGATCTCGACTGAGGTTCTTGTCTGCACTGTCAATGCGATGGTCACGGTGGTCCAATCCCCGACAGCAACAGCACAGTTGATATCTTCCCAGATTGTGTGACTCTCGTTCTGGGCCAGCAAAACTTCGGTCTGCAGTGAAGCAAGGCATGAATCAAGGAAGAAGCTGAAGGACAGCTGTGACTCGCCTTCGAGAAGCATTGGTCCTCCGCGATAGCTGCCATTCATGACGTAACTGCTTGGAAAGGAGGCATCAACCGAAGCAACCCATTCCAGCGCAAAACGGAAGACCGTTGTGATGCTAGAGGTAAAGCACGCGATGTCGGCTTCCTGAACTTCGGCGCCAGAGCTCACCAACGAAAGACTGATCTGCGCTTGCCCTGTGAACTCATCAATCGGAGTTATCGTCACTGTATTTGATCCCATGCTTTGGGTCGAAAGCAGAATTGGGTCGACGTTGTTATGCACAATCCGGCGGGTGCTGCCGACCGTCACTGCTTGGAGGGATTGCGCGTCGCTTGACTGGAACACCAGTTGTTGTTGAACGGTGGTTTGTGAAGGAGTCGGCACTGGGATCACAAGATCCAACGACGTCCCGCTTTTCCCCTTTCGGTTTTGCGCATACTGAGCTGCAAACGCTGATTGAGCAGAGTGGGCAACAAATGCCAGCTCGTAGTTGGCGTGAAGGATGCAACCTCTAGTCCACCTTAGGACGATGTCCACCATGACTTGATCGATTGAATTCGCAGATGGTACGATAACGTACGATGCTTCATGCTGTAGATCGAGTGTGATGGCGACGGCGGAGTCGTTGTACGAAGCAACAGCAAGCAAGTCGGATCCTCTTTGGAAGATTAGCGGTGCAGAGTCAGCCTGCATCACGACTGACACATCGGTCATTGAGTCATCTGGGATCTCTAACACAGGAAACACCAGCTTGACGAGTGTCATTGCGATGAAGCTCTGTCCCTCATGGAACGCGTAGAATGGAGTGGACGCTTGATCCGACTCCTGGCAGAACATCACATTGGCGTACGCAAGTGAAGAAGAAAGCGAACTGAGATCCTCGATGGAGGAATCATCCAACTCATCGTCCACAACGGAAACACCCACCGTCAGCACTCCAGCGGACGGAACTTGGCGGAAAATGCTGATGAGAGTTAGTGATGGCATATTAGTCAGCTGATCCGCGGAGAGAGTGAAGTCACAAGAACTCCCGCCGGACATCAGACTCATGGAAATGCTCGACACTTGATTACCCACTTTCACATCCACACCGTCGCACTCATCGATCGTGAGAATCAGCTGGATTCTGCTTACTCCACTGAGAGCAAATCTTGCGACATCATTAGGCTGAAGAATTCCAAAGCCAAGTGGCTTGAGAGAGAGTGAGGGTGTTTGCGTCAGGCCGATCACTCGCCACACAATTGGCAATGAGAACCGACGAACAACGTCTCCAGTGTCCGCCCAAACGGTGATGTCGACCACCATGGATAATTCTTCCTGAGCTTGACCTGACCGAACAAATTCAAGCGTTTCGCTGCATGGCGCACTAACGTTGGTAATCGCTTGTGCCGTCGATGTATTGCCGCTCGAGATGTACACCTGCTGCTCCTCAGTGAAAACAGATACGCTCGAAGTGCATAATGCCGCATCAAAGAGCTCGAGCTCTGGTACAAGAGCAGCATACTCCACCTTCAGCGACTCATCTACCCAGGAGAACCCAATCGTCTTCTGCAACAAGACTGGTTGAAGATAGAGCCCACCAGTCTCATTCCCATCACTTTCTCCAAGTCTGCGACGAACGTGATCGCCCTTGGCGACTTGATAGCTTTCTTGTCCGGTTCCAGTTTCAGTCCTCCACGACCAACGGGGGAGGACCAAGCAATGAATCTCATAGTCTATGACCTCCACAGCATTGTGCACATCCAGTTTGGTGAGGCGAATCGTCAGAAACAACAACAGATCGTCTTCGGTTGTCTTGTTGATAGAAAACACCAGAATTGTCGGGAGTTCGGACGACGAGTTCCTGGACCCCTCACCAGACAAACGCCAGTCATCGCTGTTTGGGGCAGGTCTCCATGTGTCGCTTTCCCACGATACCGCAATTCCGTTGAACTCGAGTGAGAAGTCGTCCGCATCTGCTCGCAGTTGCTCCACAAATTCCAAAGGGTCGATCGGAAGATAGAACAGGCCATCATTTGGTGAGAAGTCCACGGCGATCTGTCGCTGGATGATATACGGTTTCGCAATCCATTGTAGATGGAAAACAGTAGGGATTGGAGCCAAAGGGGTCTGGTCAATGATGGCGCCATGGAAAGTAGCAGTTATCGACATCGTTTCTTGTTGTAGTAGCTGGGGTTCTACGGTCACGAGGCAATCGTTTTGTGCATCTGGATCGCATTTTGGCATCACAAACTCGCACGAGGAGTCGTCCAATGCTCTCGTCTCGGGAATCAACGTTCGATCAACCCCCTGGACCTGTACATCGTGACACGGGCTTAGGATGAGGCGAGTGTCGATCGAAAGCAGTCGGGTCACTGACAAATCAAATTGTATCTGGCCTTTATCCATGGTGCCAGGAGGGATTCGAGCCAGAGGATGCGTGTCAAGCACGTCTAGCAGCAGTGTCTTGTAGAATCTGGCGCGTTTGTCCTCATGTATGACGATGTTCAGACGAATACTCCCGACAAAGCCGAATGTCGGCGTTATTTCAACTGTTGAATCCGCTGGAAGCGGACGCCACAAAATCCTTTTTCGGACTCCGTCAATCAACGTCAAAGACGACGAACCCGCAATTGATATTAGCTCTAGTGCATCGCCTCCTTCGCTTGTATCCCACTCGATTGTGACTGAAGAAAACTCGGATGAATCACATGTTCCACGCTGCAGTACACAAAACTCTTCAGAAACGCCGCGTAGTCTCCACGAGATCCGATGATTCTTTGCGACGCCGATGGTTTGTGCTGGCAAATAGATACACTTTGGTGTGGTTTGTTGTTGACCGTTTGGCACAGATGTCGCTGCGATCTGGTCATGTATCTGCTCGCTGCTCTCGCGATCGGAAGCAACCTCCATCAGACGACGCTGAATGGTATCCGTTGAATGGGATGAAGCCGTGACCGTGAAGACAGATGCGCTTGGATCAGCAAGAAACAGCAAACTCTGGTCGACGCCATCCACATCATTACGAAAGTTGCACCTTCCAGGGTTGGTAAATGCACACTCATCTGTTCCACAAACCCATGGACACCCAATTAGCTTCTCGATATCGAGAAGAACGCAAGAGGGCCAAGCTCGTCTTACATGACGACGAGAAATCCACTGGAAAAAACCAGAGATTGGAGTAGCTGTCGTGTTGCCCGACGGGAAGTGTAGACATGGGCAAAACACTCTCTTCTTGATTGTATCGAAGCCGAATCTCTGAAAACTGCAACGAATCGCTCGGGTGCAGAGAGATCTGTTCACAGCCAGCACGTCAGCATTTCGCATCGACAGCTCTCACGGCAATAACACACCGCAATAGCATGGGGATGTGTCAGAGATGAAAGAACCAAGTCGAACTCAGAGTTGGATAACGCAACAAGTTTGGCCTGCACCAAAGTGGCACCGGACTCGTCCAGGAGACTCAATTCGAACGGGGTGGAAGGCAAGCTCTCTCGCAGAGCTGGAAGAAGAGAAACACGAGCAACTATGGATGGACTCACCACTCGGTTAAGCGGCTGCTGACGCATTGGCGAGGTGTTCGTCCGCTCGACTTACCGTTGCAGAAATCCCACGTACCACCTGCTGATTGACCCCTACTGCAGACACCCGTCGATGAAACTGCACAAATGTAGTCCGAATGGTCCGTTGATAAAACGCAAATCGGTCCTGGCGTGTCTGGATAAAGGCACGCACAACCAGCTCGGGACTCCAGCTCTAGACGATGGCAAAAGCTGTGAGTGAACACGGTCGAGGCGGCCACTCAAGGTGTCTACATACTCAGACGGTAGGGAACCTCGACAAGCACCGGCGAGACCTCATCTTTCAAAGGCGGTCGAACGATGACACAACCTCCATTACGTATGCCGCATCCGATGCAGCCTTCCAGCAAGGCGCACGTACGACAGCATTCTTGCTCCGTTGCAGCTGAGTTACTTCCAAGGTCAACTCCTTGAACAGTTGACGCTTCGAAACCGCTAGGACCTGTGCAGAGAGCAATCAGATAGGATCTATGTTTTGACTAGCTCTGGACAAGTGTCATACTCTGCGTGGTTGCCAGATGAGTGATCTGGATCGTTGAGATGCAATCGAACCCTGATAGTGTCAAGGAATCTATGGAATCTGGCCATGGCATCTGCCGATCACTTAGCACCGGTTGCCGGTTCACGATTCTATCAGATGCAGAAGTATATCGTGTTTATCAGATCGTTGCATGGCTCTGAACGCTGTCTTCACTCACATCTTCCACGCGTCGTAACTCATCTGAACCTCGACCTCAAAGACTTCGACGGACTCCACCAGCTGAAAGTCGTTGGAAAGACTCTTCGAGTCTCCTAAGCCCATGCGGATTTCATTCCCCAAGCGATCGAAGGCCACATCAACTCGAGCAGTGAATGTGGTGCGCAGTGACAGAACGGACTCCGTAGCATTTTCCCAGCGACCGCGAATCAAAACACTTGAACCATCGACAGCGAGTCGTTGGAGCGTAAACAAGTACTCTTGCCCCGACATCACGTTTTCGATTTCCGCCGAGTTCAGCTTGGCCGCATCATCAGCTGTGGGCTGTGCTTTCGCGCAGAGAGAACGATACGGACTGATTGCAGAGAAGGACCCACGCACAACACAGCAGCCTTGCTCTCCTTTCCAGCAAATCCACTGGGGCGCTGGCTCGCACGCAGCGCCGTCTTCCAACACCACAAACTCACTGCCGTACCCTTCCTGTTGGTAGTGTAGTTGCGGAACCGCCACATGGGAAGAGCAAGCGCCACAAGGATCTGTGTGGCTGTCATAGTCAAAGCAGGAGACGAACGTCGTCGACACGTCTTCCACGACGCATTTGTTGAGTGTTTCCTGCGCCGCAGCCACTGCCGCCAACGCCACCAGCATCGAGAGCTGGCGGATGGATGGCATCTCTTCAAGATCCTTCAATGCTCAAAAGGTCTCCTGGTGTGGACCACTTCGTCAAAGTGCGTTTCTAAATTCATGACATTGGTGGATAGAAACGTTTCTAAACGCTGCAAAATGGAAGAGCTGAGTTCAGCGCTGGCGGGATATGTGCAGGGGCTTCAAGAGTCGTTCGGTCAAGTGTTTGCGAAGGTCGGCACGAGTCTGGAGCAGAGTCAGCATATGATGCACATGATGAACGAGATGATGGAGATGGCGTTGGTGCAGAATGTGCAGATCAATTGGAGACTGAGCGGCCATCTGATTCTGGAGGTCACAGTCACCAATAACTCAAGAATTGTGCTTGAGCAAGCGTCGATCGAGATTCAGACCGAGACAGGGACGGTGCCAGCATCTCCCCATGCGTTGAGCCAGTTGATCCCGATGGCCAGCGAAACCACGTCGTTTGCCCTTGAACCAACCGAGTTCCAGGCCCAAGGCGGGGTCATCCGTGTCGTATTTCCGAGTCCTGGCACCAAGGCACCGATGACACGAACTGCTGCGTTTGCCATCAGTTGTATGCAGTTGTGTAAAGTGGAGCCCAAGAGAGTCAGTACACAGCCTTCAGACACAGCAACCCGAAAGAAAGGAGCTCACTGTGAAGGGATCGTCTCGGCGGATTCTCTGCGTACTCAACTCGAGCTCAGTGCATTCGATGGGCTACTGTTGCACCCCGAAGGGTTCTATCGGCTCGTTCCGTTGGGTGCCGACAAAGTGAGTCTTACTCTGTATGTTAGTGAGGATGACGAAGAACGAGGAAGGTGCCGCGTGCAAGTGGTGTCGGACCAAGAGCAGAGCAGCTCGTTTATCGCCGCCTTTGCCAAAGAGTTCGCGCACCCGTAAGACTAGAAAACACGAACATCCAGCAACCTCCCTTCAATTCCATCAGCCTGACAGATATACCAACCGAGCGACCGACTGTTCAAGCCCAGTTGCGTGCTGTAAGGAATCCTCTGTCACTGAACCACTTGTGCAGAATGAAAGACTGCGCACCATACATTACGGCCAGCATCACTATTTCCACAGTGGTGTACCAGACGATGCGCGAGTTGTTGCTTTCAGCAGCTGTCACACGCG
This sequence comes from Paralagenidium karlingii, assembly GCA_027475765.1. Classification (NCBI taxonomy): domain Eukaryota; phylum Oomycota; class Peronosporomycetes; genus Paralagenidium; species Paralagenidium karlingii. Next base: position 40,509 of record JAMFLO010000107.1, on the reverse strand, counting down.
TCAATTCAGTCAGCGATTGCCACCTCCTCAACCATGAAAACAGCGCTTACTCTTTCGGTGTCGCCGCTCGCGCTGCCGATAGTACTCCTGTTCGCTTCGAATCCGTTGGAGCAACGTTCCCAAGCGTTCAAGCGACTCTGAAGCGCCTTCGATATGAGCTGCAGTATCATTTAGGTCAGTGGTTCACTCGGCATTGCATTCAGTCAGTCAATGGGTTCTCCGCACCTTTCTTTAAGTACGCTTCCATCTCATCCTCTTGACCCAGCTCGTTCTCGTTGGAGAGTCCGTACGATGTGTAGAGTTCGACCACCTTGCCTTCGTAGTTGCTGTGGAAGTTGTCCAGACAGAACTTGTACCATCCCCCGCGATGCTCCGAGTCAAAGTTGAAGCCATTTCTCTGCAGGTTGTTGGTCACTTCGTCGCGTTCGCTCGTCACGAGCTCATTGAAGAAGTTCATCGACTCGTCTTCCTCGCGCGGTTCGGACTGAAACGGTCCATACGCCTTGAGCCGGATGTCGTATTTGTCAGAGGACTCGAGCACCCCGATGCGCAGGTACGCCGTTCGTTTGGTCTTGACATACTCGTAAAAGCACTCCTGCGAGCGCGCACCCACCTGCACCAGCACTGATGTCGCCTCCTGCAGCAAACACAACGCCAACAGCCCCAGCAGCCGCTCAGATCGCATGACGGATAATGGATCGCTCCTGTCTCTTGAAAATGGCTCACTTGTTCTAAGTGCGAGAACTGCTGTGTAACTCGTTTAAGTACGGTTTCATTCTGGTCGGTTAAGTGCGTGACTACCAAAGAAACGATGGTGCTGAGTCGAGTGATCTGCCCCGCGCGCAAAGCCGCCAATGCGTTGGCTCTCTGGAGAAAGAACATGCGGTCGGTCTCGTTGCTCGCCGTGCGCCGATCTCAGGCACCAGCATGTCTGCAGTCGCATTGGCGGACTTGTACTGTGCAGCGAAGCAACCGCATGGACCATCAGCATTTCAAGAGCGATCTGTCTACAGTTCTGGCTGGCGTTGCGATCGTGGGAACTGTCGCTGGAGTGGGCAAAATGTGGTGGGATGCTGCTGCTTCTGGACCAAAGCGCGTTGATCCTAACGAGTTGGGTCGCGACGAACTGGTCGGCGTCTTGCTGGCGTTGGGAGCACAGCTGAAACGTTTGTATGTAAGTGGTTGCGTTCGCAGACCTCAACGAGACGAAGTTGTTCCTGACTGTGAGTTGCCAACCTCTGTATCGGCGCCAGGCGGATGTGGGCATGTACCAGCATGCGATTCAAGAGGAATTGGAGCGCCAAGGACTCGACGCGAGTGACGAGCATATCAACCAACTGCTGGCGCAGGAGTTTCCCAACCTCATGCAAGAGCTCGAACGCCAGGTAGGCAGACCACAGTGGCCCTCCTTTTTCGTCTCTGCTGAGCCTCCACTTGGTGCATTTGGTGTGTGAAGGTTTTCCAAGCCAATGGCGTTACTCCTGAAATCGTCAATGACGCGCTTCTCAAGTACTCTCGTGATCCGCGAGTCGTGGAGGTCCAAGAAGAGCTTCGTGACATTCTTCAAAACAAGTGAGCGCTTTGACATTAGTCTTGCTGACTTGTTGCTCAACGTTGTGTTTAATGAATTATTGGTGCTTTAGCCCCCTTGGAAGTGGACTGGTTGAGCTTCCAGAGGATTTGACCCTGGAGAAAACGCTCGGCATCTTGACGGAATTGATGGAATTCATGGAGACAGCGATGGAAGAGGCGCTGAACGAAGCCAAACGGGAAGGCATTGACATCAACAAAGAACTAGATAAGATCACCCCACGGTGAGGGCGAGTCGCCTGGCAGGTTGGCTGTGGATCTGACCCTGAGATGTTGTTGTTTCTGGTAGTTTCCAAGAAAAAGTTCACAAGAAGACCAAGGAAGTGTACGAGAAACATGGTGTTGATGAGCAGGTGAGCGATCATGCCGACCGGTGAATGGATTGTAGAACGTTGTTGATCTTGTCCCGATTCATAGGTTTTCAGCGCGGCGCTGCAATTATATGGAACTGAAGAGAGATTCCAAAAGCAAGTCGAAGCGCTGCACATGCAGCAGACAGAAGCCTTCCGACGCATGGGCCTCAACGTTGGGGAAGAGTAAAATGACTTGGTCATCCATAGAGTGAATGAAGCAAGCGAACAAGATCGACTGACTGTGCAGACACAACTCGCCTTGTTCTTCACCTTCTAATCTACAATCTCCTCAAGGACTCTTCCTGCTGGACGATCCAGCTGACTTGGAGGACTGGTTCAGGGAGATCAAATCGTAGCGGTCATCAATGAGACTATGAAGCAAGACATATCGCTCGCCTCCGACACGCTCCCAACTTGGCTCAAAGTCGAGCAGCTCCTCAGCGGTGTTCTTGAGCAATTTCCGGTACCGCGGGAAGTTTGCACACGTCTGATCCACACCAGCGCGACCCTTATCCATTAAAGAGGTTGCAAGATCTCGAATGGCAGCAAACGGAAGGTCAACGGAGAGCACTTGCATTGCATCGTCCCCCTTTGCAGCAAAACTGCTCGTGATCCATTTGGAAACGCGACGGGTGATGCGCTGAAAGTCCAATTGAGCCTTGTTCTTGTCCTTTGAGATGAACTTGGAGTCCAAGACCTTGACATCGAACGCCGGCAAGGACATGTTAGTTGGTGCTTGGGAATTGCGATGATGTGGTGGTCTCGTAGTGGAACTGTTCTCATTCCATTTGCGCCCGGCGGGGCCCTTCAGAACCTTTGCAAAGAACTCAACAAGCGAGGAACACGCCACTACCACATCCGGTTCCGCTGGATTCTTTACAAACCGAATCTTGACCTGTCGCTTGTCCTTGAGCAAGTGTTTCTGCACGATCACCATGTAGGCGAGACTCTGTTGGGCACACAATTCTTCCAAGTCTTCCAGATGGAGGTTATCCGGATGGAGAAAGTCGGCTGAGATGTTCCCCTTCCACAGCATCAAGGCGACTTGCATGCGAAGCAGCACGTTGTCTGTTGATTTTCCCGCCGAACAGACAAGAATACTGTTCACACCACTTGATCCTGCGATCTCTTCGGCTCTGCTTGGATCGCAATTGGTGGTAGCTAGGCAGGGCGTTTCTGTGGCTAACACCGAGGCAACAATTCTGTCCACCGAGAAGCGAACCCCCATTGCTGCGACTGATGGAGCCTTAGAGTGTGCTGCAGGCAATCGAAAACGTGCAATGAGAGAATCGTATCGTCCTCCTTCCGCGATCACATGGGCTCCTTTCACAGGGGTGGAGTTGCTCCCGTTCCCTGCAAAGAGGTCAGCCTGAAAGATGAAACCCGAGGAATAGCGATCAAGTCGAGGGTGAAGTCCAATGTCAACGCGAGTGCACATCGGGCCAGTCATTTGTAGGAACTCCATGCCTTCAAGGATGAGTTTCAAGGCGGAGAGTCCTTCGTTGAAGTCCTTGAAACACCGTCGCAAGAAAAGCTCCCGTCGATGCGAGAGTTTGGTGTTCTTTTCGTCTTCCTGGCGGACAGCTGCAATCGCACAAGCAAGGATCTTTCTTGTTTCAACTTCAATGATGCCCAAAGATGTGGCACAATCCTCTGGGAGCAGGAAAAAGGGCTTGAGCATCTCCACAACTTCGTCTGGCACACCAAGCTCGCGTATCTTCTTCGCAATAAACTTCCATCGCCCTGATTTCAGGATCGGAGCGCTTGATGACGATGAGCCAGCATGAACATGTGACGATATCTCACTCGACAATAGCCGACAAATCTCTCGTCGGCAGGTAGTTGGAACACCACAGATATCCATGATGCACTTGGTGATTCTCGCATCATTTAATCGAAGATAGTACGGACCGAGCGATGATGCAAGCGCTTCACTCACTTCAGCGACAACTTGTAACGTCTCCATTTCTACACATCGTGCGCCAGGCCGATCTTCCCAGATGATATCGAAATCACATTCCATTAGTTCACGCGGGTGGCCCCCAACGAAGCTCTTACGATACACACGATCGAACTGGTAGCACTTCATGCGTGATATGTTGTGTCGCGCAACAAATCGAGCTGTTCTCTCAGTCAAGTCAAATGGTAGCGTGACCGACACCCCCGAGCTATCGACAAGAGAACAGCAGCTTGGAGGTGTGCGCAAAGCGATCCCCGTGTAGTTTTGCTCCAGAGGGCGAGGCATCAGCAACGGGGTTACATGCTCCAATGCTGCATGGCGTTCGAAGACTCTCTACAACAACACGATAGACACACCGGCATGAACACGACATGAGAAGAAATCGACTCTGCACGCCAGGTCAACAGCATACCTGTAGGGCATGCTTGATAAAAGTTCTTGCCCGAGACTCGAGGATATATGAGCGCATCTTGACGGATTCCAAGTGGTCGTACGTGTAGTCGACATGGCTGACTGGTTCTTGTAGGATCAGCGTATCGATGAGCTGAGTGAAGAACTTTCCCTGAGGATTCGACAGCGTTTCCAGCGCTTCCTTCAAGTAGCTCTCCTCCACTTGCATTTTCGGAGGCAAAAGTGGGCTGGTCAGCAGATCCTTTGCGTTTGGACGTTTCGATGGATTTCCGTCGCACAGCATCAGAATGATCTGTTTCACGTTGTCCGGAGCACTGAACGACTCTGGCAAAGAATCCGTTTCGCGTAAGCAGATCAAAGCCTGAGCCCTTTCCATCAGAGTTGTGAAAGGAGGATGCCACATCTCGAAGAAAAGAATGCCAAGAGAAAACATATCTGCCTTCTGGTTATACCGCTGGCCTTCTTTTTCCTGCTCGGGTGCTCGATAAAACGCTGTTCCAACGCCAGCGGTGATGGTGTCCATCACATCGCTGATGTAAGATGTCGACGTCGCCAGGTGCGCGTTAGCTTGGGCAACGGACAGAAAGTGTTGCACCATTCTTGATTTCTCAATGCTTTCCACCTTCAATCTTCCATACAGTTCAGCCGCCGACGAGGCCGAAGAATCTGCTAAGATCTCGTCCACAATATGCTCCTCGTTGACTTCCTCTGCTTCCTCGTTCAGTTTCTGTGGTCGGATGGCGAGTCCAAAATCACCGAGTTTCACAGTTCCTTCTGCATCGAGGAAGATATTTGCCGGTTTGATATCTCGATGGATGATACCCTGTTGATGGATGTATTCGATGGCTTCAAGGATCTGACGGAACAATGTCCAGATCTTGTCAGGGTCTGAATGAAGATTGGTCTGGTCAATCACTTCTCGAAGAGCTTTGCCTTCGCAAAACTCCATCTGAATATAGAGCTTTTCGCTCATTCGCTTTTCTTTGCTCCCAGTCAAGGCATTACGACGATTCTCCCCGTCGAGGCTCTCGTCGTCTGCATCTCCCGCATCTTCCAAGTCTTCCCAGTCAAAGCCATCATCCAGAGCGTTACTCGTCCTTCGATGAAAAGTCACACTTGGGAAGCGAGTTGCGTGACGGCTGCTGTGTTTCGATGTTGACCACAATCGCCCCATTTTACCTCCTGTTGATCCAAGCCAATCGTCTTCGTCTTCTGTTTCTTGAAAACTCTCGTTCAGCTCGTCTCCTGGCGCATCCGACGAGTGGTTCCCGCTTTCTTCTATTGTCTCGACCGACTCGTGCGGTGTGCTCTGTCTCTGCCAAAACGCTTCTTCCTCATCGTCCTCGCTGTCACTACTTGAATCGCCATCTTGCCCTTCAATCCATGCCTGATAGTAACTGCATTCAGACCAATAAATAACACAGTCAATACACCAAGACGAATCATTGAACGCAAGGGAGGAGGAGGTACCGAACGATGTGGCGATGCTGCATTCGTGAAATGGTCTTGACTTCTCGAAGGATTTTCTTCTTCATCGTGGGATCGTCCGGATCCAGTTTCACTTTTTTTACGGCATACAACTGACGGTCCAGTCGATTGCGAGCCTTGGCGACTTCTCCACCACCTCCGCGGCCCAATAGTCCCAGCTCCTTGAAGTCGCTATGGTAGCGTGACTGGGGGTGGTCGGATTCAAGATCTTCCTCCTCTCCAGAAGAGTAGCCTGATGCACTTGAGGAGCACAGCCCCTCACTGTCTTCTTCGCCATCCGACACATCACCGAGTGAGTTGCTGCGTGCTGTCTTTCCCTGCATCTTACGCGATCTCATGCGCTCGTTTTTCTTCTTCATCTCTTCATCGATGAGTGCCTGCAGCTGCTGCTTCTCCGCCATTTTCTCCTGTTCCTCGCGCTCGTTTTCGATCTCTTCGTTTATCTTCTGCTCCGTCTGCAGCTGATTCTGCCGTTGAACCATCTGATCGAAAAAACTCGACTGGTCTTTCAGGTGGTCCTGAATGAACTCGTGGGCGCGCATCACAAGGTCGTAGATCATGACTTGGCCCACTTTCTCCACCGCCAACTGCTCCAGCGATTGGGTCAGACTCTGCACTTCCTCGTCCGAGAGCCCGTGCTTGAGCTCCACCAGAATGGCTGGTGGTTGTTTGAGCGGGTACCCTTTGCCCAGATCAAAGTGCAGAACCACTTCCGCACTCAGCGACGACGCGCCAAATGATTCGCAGTTCAGTCGTATGGAAAAGACGTGGGTGTAGACCAGCGTCGACGTGCTCATGGTCAGATCATCGTCGTAAATTGCCTGCAAGACCTCCATTTCCTGTTGCTGAAGCAGGAGCGCCTCCTGCACGACCTCCGGGTCCAGCGCCGTCGGTCTTGTGGCATTGTCGTTAGTTGTTGTGGTTTCAGAGCCTACACACACACGAGACATGGGTCGAGTCAGCGTCCACTCCACTCCGCAGCGCTTGGCGCGTCAAACGACGTGCCGCTTACTCACCTCGCTTCTTGCATTTCTTGCGAGCCATAGCCCAAAATGACGAAACCACCCCTCTACAAGAACTCATCCCCCCTCTATAAGGAATACCAGTCGTACTTTAAAAAATCTGCTATGGTACACTTTGTTGGCGTTCTTGAATTGAATTAACTATTCTCAAACGTACTCTTGGTGTGGTATACACAAACACCGTTGGCTGTACCTTTCAAACTCTATGAGAGGAATGCCTGTACCGCCCATCTTTTTCCCAGGATGCGGAGTGATGGCTGCTGCGTGAACATGCCATGATATGATGCATCATGGCATCAAGCCTAAGTCATCCATCCTCAGATGGGGTTCCGGTAGGGGTGTGGATCTTTCACCAAGAATCTTGGGTGTCACATGCTAGAGCTCATTGTCTGTATGAACCCATAAGCGATTCTGCCACTTGGCGCTCAGATGACTCAACCGGACAATAGGATCGCTGTTGGCCTTGTGGGCTTTGGCACAGCTTCGCAGGGTTTTCACGTGCCTCTTCTGCAAAGCTCGGGTCGCTTCATCATCACTCATGTGCTCGAGCGGTCCACCAACAAAAGTCTAGTGCTGAAGCCGCAGCCGACGATCGTGCGCACGATGGAGCACCTGCTGGTCAGTCCTGTGCAACTCGTCGTGGTCGCAACGCCGACGGCCGTGCATTTCGACCAAGTCAAGCAGGCGTTGCAGGCCAAGAAGCACGTCGTGGTGGACAAGCCCATGTGTCTCACGTCTGTCCAAGCGCAAGAGCTCGTGCAACTCGCTGCCAACCAGCATGTCGTGTTCTCCGTTTTCCACAATCGACGATGGGATTCGGACTTTCTCACGGTGCGCAGCCTGCTGGATAATGGTGAACTGGGTGAGATTGTCAGGTATGAAGCGCATTTCGATCGCTTCCGACCGACTTTGAAGGGGTACTGGAAAGAAAAGGCAGCTCCGGGCGGCGGGCTGCTGTATGATCTTGGTGCTCATCTGGTGGATCAGGCGCTGCTACTATTTGGAAGCCCAACAGAAGTTGCTGCGGATGTGCAGATCCAACGACAAGGGAATGAGAACGACGACTTCTTCCGTCTCGAGTTCAAGTACGCGGCAAATCCGTCGCTTGAAGTTGTTTTGACAGCTGGCATGTTGGTTCAAGAGCCTCACGTCAAGTTCGTGGTGGAAGGCACCAAGGGGATCTTTGAGAAGTATGGGCAAGATGTTCAAGAAGCAGCACTCCAGGCGGGAAAGAAGCCTGGAGATGATGTGAATGGGTGGGGCAAAGAGCCCGAAACCATTTGGGGGGTGCTGACTGAGAAATCAAGCGGGAAGAAGCGCGTGATAGAGAGCAAACAAGGCTGCTACCACCATTTTTACGCCAACGTCGCCGACGTCATCTCGCAGTCCGCTCAGCAACTTCTGGTGCAACCAGAGCAAGCGGTCGAGCAGATCCGAATCCTCGAACAAGCGAAAGCGCAACAGCGGGTTGCTTTCCAGTAGTGCGATATCCAAAAACCGAGCTCGTCCCATTCTCATAATGTGGTCAACCACCTGCTATGGATGCCAAAAGTAGATTGTTTCTATGATCCTTCGTATCGTGTTTTGGCATTCACATTCCACCATGCAAAGCGCTCAGCAGCATGGGTCGCATCATCGGGGCGACGCGACTCTTGTGCAGTTGCTGCAGGAGCTGAGTGAGTTCTACGCCACCCATGAACTCCATTCGCGGGTCAGCGACCCTCTTGACATCCACAACAGCTGCGGGATGCTGCTGGAAACGCTGGTGCGGGTCTGCGACGACCGCATCGAGCAACTTGAAGTGGCCGTGCAGGTGAGAGAGAGGCGAGAGCGCAGGCGCGCATGCGGCGGCCCTGCCGTTTCTCTGCTGACGTATACGCTGGTTGGATACAAAGCAAACGCCGCGCAAAGCACAGGGAGTGGACACGGATCTATTGGTGGTGGCGGAAGCGCTGGTCCAGGAGATGCTCGTGAGTTTGTTGGCGGTCCGGATCCAAGAGAAACAGAACGCTGTATTGGAGCAACTGGAGGCGTGTGAGGCCATGCGAAGGCTCCACGGACAGCTTCAGGCGGAAGAAGAAACGGTGGGTCGAGTGATGAGCTTCGTCAACTGGTTGATTGCCTGCTCATTGTTGATGGTGTAGATGAGACGGCGCGTGGAGGAGTCCAGCAATTGTGCGAGCCAACTGGAGCGTCTGCACGTCGCGTTGTTTGAGTCGTTCGCTGAGCAGGTGAAAAGCAAAGCGAACATTGGCGCTGCACAAGTGGTGCAAGTGGAGGAAGATGCGTCGCTTCAGTTCGCTTTTGAGACAGTCCACGAGCAGAGGCACGAGATCGTTGGGCTCAAGAAAGAGAACGAGCGCCTCGCGCCCTCTTCAGCACGAAATCCAAGTCAATTGCACCATTCATCACTCTCGAATGCCACAACTGCGATGTTTACCGACTCTGCCAACACTTCAGGATTGTACCAAAGTCATGGGTCACGTCCTCCAGAGAATGCAAGCTCGCTAGCCATTTCTCTGCTTCGTTCACAGCTCTCTACTCATCAGCAGAGCTGTCTCGACATCCTGCACGACCATATTCTGCAACTGGAAGAAGCGTTGCGGGACAAGTCCAGTCACTCGCGTTCACACTCTCAGCAAGCGAGTCATCATGGGGGATTTCCCGACGCAGACTCGTTCTGCAATCAACTGAACTTCGTGCATTGTGGACTGCATCAGAAAGAGGAAGCATGGCAGACTGCAGAACGTCCGTACCAGAGTTTGAACCAAGAACGTCAGGCCCTTTGTGCCACTTTACTGGCTTCCAAGAACCAGCAGGAGAATCTGCGCCGGATGGTCGCCGAAGAAGCACATGAGAAAGAGCTACTCCGAGAACAATTGAATCAGCTGCAGCTTGAATGCGCCAGAGAGCGCGGCTTGGCAAAACAACGGGTATCCGACTTTCGCAACCAAATGGATCAGAAGGAAGCCGAAATCAGACGTCTTGAGGAGATCATGAATGCCAAAGACGCCCAGCTGCACGAGTGGGAGCTTCGAGACGTGAAGGACCGCAGCACGAAGCAAGATCAAACGAAAGCGATCAAAACGTACCAGAAAGAAGCTGATTATGTTCGGAAAGAGCTCATTAAGTGGCAAACTCTGTGTCATGAACATGAGAGGAACGGCGATGAACTTGGGCAGAGAGTCGTTCAGTTGGAGCACGAGTTAGAGCTCCGGTCAGCCAAAGTGCAAGGGCAAAAGCAGCAACTTGATCAGGCAAAAGAGCAGATCAAGCAATTACTGAGACAGATTGAAGAGCTCCAACAAGTGAAATGCGAGGTGCAGACATCACTAGCGGATGCGCAGGAAGCTTTGGATCACACACTTCACAATCGAGTGGTGGTGCTCGAGGACCAGGTGAACAAGGCAGACAAGCGTCTCACTACTTTCCAGCAGAAGCTGGACTCCGAGAGAGACAAAAATGGGACACTCAGCACTCAGTGCAAGCTACTGCAAGAGCAGCTCGACGCGAAGACGCAGAGCTTTGAAGAGTTCAAGCGATCGGCAGAGCAGCGTCAATCAGAACTGGAGGCTCGGGTGCAGCAGTCAGCACTGGAGAAGAGAACACTCGCACAAAACAACCAGATTGAGTTGGAAGAAACTAGACGTGAGCTCAGTGAGAAGATTGAACAAAGCAAAACGGCCATTTTGATGTGGATGAACAAGTACAACGCCATGGAAAAGCTTGTGCACGTGGCTGATGGGGAAGCTGACGCAATTCAACGACTCGATCAGCAGGTGCAGAGTTATGGGAGAGACATCCTTCGACTAGAGCAAAGAAACCGATCTCTTCAAGGTGATCTCATGAAGGCAGGTGCCGCGGCCAGAGAAGCCAACGATCACTTAAGCAAGACCCAACGTGAGAACCAAGACGGGCAAGGGAGGATTCAGAACCTTCGAGTGATGCTGGAGAGCAAGGAAAAGAGACTACTGGACATGGAAATGCTTCTGAAACAGTTGCAGGATGAGAATGCTGTCCTGACCAGTTCCATCAAGTCTTTCAAGTCAGAGATGCGAATTAGCTTTCGTGAAAAAGTGATGGAGTTGATCGAGCGGAACTGTGAGCATATTGAGAAGAATACAATGACGCTCCTGAGTCGTACCCTCAACAGCAGAATTGGGGCATTTGCAGGTCGGCTTTCGACGATCCGAAGTCAACTCAATTCAAGTCGGAGGAGTAATGCGACATCACCGTCGAAATGGCGAGTATTGGCGTCTTCATTGCAAACCCTTCAACTGCGTAGGAAACTATTGTTGCTGGTGGTACGCCTGGCGCATCTCCAGCAGGATAAGCAACGTTCAAAGCAAGCTCTCCGACGACAATTTGAGCGAACTCTCTCTTCAATGCACCACCAGATGAAATGGCTCGAGTTTGCACTACGACTTGTCCAGTCCAATCATTCTCGCCAGCAGGTGTTGCTCTTGAGCAAAGTGATTAGGATCCAGAGAGTCACCAGTATCGATCCGCGCAATCGGAAGAGAGAATCTTTACTCGATACCAGAGATGTCATAATCCTCTGGCATCGATTTGCAATGCGTTGCGACAGCATTTCGAAACAGCGAGAAAGTGTTCTGATCGCCTTGCAAATGCTGATTGTCCAAAAGCGCAAAGACCAGGCCGTTGCTTCGTCCATCTTGTGCAGATGGCGGTTTGCTTGTGCTGCGATAAGATGGAAAGACCCTTTGTTTGAAAGATCGTTGGCAAAACTCGAGACGCACTTTTCATGTGATGGAACCAACAATGCCACTCGGATGTGGACGTTTGCACGCATGAGGAGACTGGTTGAGAGAGTTGGAGCATGGCTGGAGTGTTTTGCATCTACAACCACACGCTCTTACCGTCTTGCGGTGTCCAGCCAAGTCCAGTGTGAGGAAGCTGCGACTGAAAACGAAGTCACCGATTGTGATGGCGATGTGAGGACAAGTCTTGCCGGCGGGGATGGTGAACTCGCCAAGCTCACAGGGGGTGACCATTCTCATCCTAGTGATTCCAGTACCAACGTCTTACCTGTGGCTGATGTGGTGTACCACGCATTGGCGCAATGGAAAGAAGCGTTTGCTGCTGTTGATGTGCGTCCCATGCCATCGATCTTGTGCGAAGAAACGGGAATGAGTCGGTTTCTCCAGTGTTGTCGGTTGTTGCAGCTCCAGTTGGATCGCTGTGAAAGCTCGCTGATCTCGTCCGCAGATGCAGTTCATGTTCCCACAACGACAAAAACAAACCCGACGCCGTGCCATTCACGTTGTAGCGTGAGCTGTAAATCTTGTCGTCATATCGAACACATGAAATGGCTGGATCAGCAGCGCAGACGAATCAATCTGAATACCATCAGCACTCTAGAAGATGCGGTGCAGGCGCTCCAGAAGACCAAAGCAACCGAAGAACAGTTGCTTCGTCTCCTTGCAAAGAAGAAACAACAGTTGCGAGTGATGGAGATTGATCAGCGCCGTTTCAAATTGGCGCTTTCGGTGTTCCTGCGTTGGAGATTCTACATCAAAGCGCACTCGTTGTGGATTATCGACGGTTCAGGCTCCGGAAGGGTGGAATGTTAACTCCTAGCAGCCCAATTTATTGCTTTCACACTGAGTTCACACGCAAATGGCATTGTTTTATGGTCAGTCGGTGGTCGGGCAAATGGTGATCTGATGGACAGCTCACCGTAGTCCATTTCCATGCGCTTCACCAGGGCCGAGCGCTCGACCCTGGCGTCCGGAGAGTCGGTCTCGTCCATGATCTTGTCTTGAAGGATCTCCTCAACAATGTCCTCCAATGTGATCAGACCCTTCAACTCGTAGAATGGATCGCCCTGGCAAGAAGAGGAATGGTAAAGGCCATGATCATGGCAGTTGCTTCGACTACCGACCGAGTAACTCACCGGTCCTGCGTTGTTGACATCAAAGACAAGCGCCATGTGGATGCTGCCCATTCGAAACACTTTAAGCACTTCTCCGAGCGGACTGTCGACCCAGACTTGATGGGCTCCGCGGCCAAACACGTGAACAACGTCCAACAGCGGGACTTTTTCCTGTTGTTCGCAGCACAATGAGAACCAATTGGCTCGCAAGTTCGAAGCTTCGTGCCCCGTTCCCCCCAACCTTTGGATCGATGTACACGAGATCTTTGACGAAGAAGATGCCGATGATGTCGTTGAGGTCTTTCTGCCAAACGGGAACGCGACTGTACCCGCTTTGGTAAATCTGTCGAACGGTCTCAACGTCAAGTCGGGTGCTGGCGTATCAAAATCAGCGCAGTGAAGGTGACCGCACAAAGAGCTGGTGGCCCTACGTCAAGATGAGAACAGGTTCAATGGAAAAGGATATGGGTAACATGTAGAGTCGATCCAAAGGCTGCATGATGGAATCCACGCGCTTGTTCTTGTAGCCCATGGCCCCACGCACAATATGGCCTTCCTCCGGGGAGATCATACGCTGTTTCACGTGGATCTCGAGCAGTTTCTCGAGCTAAATCAATCGCAACAGTGTTCGTCATCACGTTGACGCGTGTGTTCGTGCGATGGGACAAGAGATACCTCACGTTTGGTGAAGATGGTGCCAACATCTTCGCCCAGCCAGTAGTCCAAAAAGGCCGCTATGGGCTTGGCAAAGAACGCAAAAAGGAACAGCAGCACGTGGACAAGAGGAAGGAAGCGAGCGCCGATCACTGGCGAGTCAGACCGCACGAAACGCGTGAGGTGATCGATTCAGGAGAGAGTTCCCATGCATTCTCTCTGGCTTACACAGCGCATGGCGCGAGCAAAGCGCCTGGGGGATGATCTCGCCAAACATGACGATCAGAGCAGTTGATATCACAAAACCCGCAAAGCCTACGCAGGTCAGAGTCAGACTGTCGTTTGCATGGGCAGTTGCTCTTCCAGACTCTGGTGTCATCCTACCTGTTGTGAAATCGGCCATGAGAATGGAGAGCAAGCTGTTGACCGAGATGTTGCCGAGGATGAGCGTCGTGAGCAAGCGATTGCCTTGCTTTCGGATCGGCAGGATTTTTTTGGCGGCGGACGACTTGATCTTTTCTTCCAGCGACGCCGTCTTCTCTTGGCCAGCGCGGATGACCACTTCGAGCCCCACGGGGTCCAGGGACATAAAGCCGAGTGTCAGCCCCGAAAAGATGCTGGACATGGAAAGCAGCACGATGATGCTCAGCCAACGAACGAAAGCCGACAGCGTCAAATGGGACGGTTCGCCTGCGACGATGGCGGCTGACACAGCCAAAAAAGGTTGTGCGGAAGCGACTCGGGAGACTGGGGACGTCTCATTGTCCTCGAAGCGATGGGATTCTGCACAGCAGCTCTGAAAGCTCAGAGCGATGAGCGTCGAGACGATCAAGAGCCGCTGGGTCATGAGGGTCGAGTGTCTTCTTCTTTTGGGTGGTGCACACTTTCGAGGCGAACGACGGCAGTTGCATCGCACGAGGTAACCGTTTTGCAAGCGATCGCGCTATTGCATCTCCCAAAGGTGTCAATCCACTCACTGCGTCAACGCAAGGAATCAAGTCATGGAGCCGGCATGACGTCGGTTCTTTCGTTTGGAAGACGATCCAGCCAACTCACACGTGGAATTGCGGTTGGACCCCAATATCGCGCGAGGGCAAACGGCCGACCGAACGGACGGCTTGGAGTGCTCGGAGACGTTGGCTGCGTGGTCCCAGGATCACCTCCTTGGGATGGAGGGATCTCCGAAAAATGGTGCGCTATTCTTGGGGTAGTTCTGGATGCCAGCGATCGCGTTCGTCAGGTCTGGTGCAACAAGACAGAGCCACAGCACAACAAGCCACAAGAGTCGTTCAAGATGATGGCGGACCAGAGCCATCAGAAAGTCACTCCTATCGATAGCGATCCGACGCCAAAGATCGGGCAGAGTGGCCTCGGAGCCGTCGAATCTCAAATCAAGTCGTTGCGTCCGTAAGTCGCCTCGCCTCGGTCCTGACAAACGAGATGGTGGGTTGGTGGCTCAGCATTGCTGACGACGGGAAGTGCAGTGAACAGCAGCAGGTCGACAACAAGAAATGGAGAGACTTGCCCTTCGTTATTCTCTTTCTGCTTGATGTTGCAGTGGTGGTGGCCTTCATGGTATCGCTTTGACGCTCTGGAAGATTGTATTGCCTCGGGAATGACAGAGCAATGTCTGGATGGGACTTTGTTGAATGCAGCTGATCTGGGGTATCAAATTACTCACAAACCACGATGCGGTTGACACTTCGTCCTCGTCAGTCGAGGTCGTGTCCTCCGCCGACACCGTCCGCTGTGTGGGGATCTGCTTGGTGATGGCTGTGCTGGCGATTGCGATAGCACTCGCGATCAACCACTTGACCATTCAGAACGCCGCCTGTGTCATCACCTTCATGCTTTGGTGAGATTCAGATAGAAAGAGAGAGCTAGATGACGGATGACGTCTGGATGGAGTCGAAGTGCTGATTCCTGTATGACATGCAGGTTCAACGTTGGCATCACAATGTGCGTTGCTGGCGCTGGGTTTGCCATGGGCAACCTGGTGCTTGGATTGCTAGGTTCATTGATAGCCATGGCATCGCTCTGGTACGCATCCAGTCGTCCCAGGCTACATGATGGCAGACGCAGCAGATCGCTCATGTTTCTGTCGCTCGCAGTTATGCGCGTTCCGTGGCATCTCGGATTCCGTTTGCAGCCGCCAATCTCAAAGTTGCAGGTGCAGCCATCAGCCGGTTATTCGCGTGCTACCTGGTCGCTTTCGGCGTCGCATGCCTTCAGATGCTGTGGATCATCGTCTGGTCGATCGCGCTGCTGGGGGTGTTCAACGCGACCAAGAAGAAGGATACGACCCTCTCCACCGCCACCAAAGAAATAAATGCGCTGTGCGATGCCAATGCGGAATGCAAGTCCAACTTATGCTCCATCAGCAAGAACAACCACCAGAAGCACTGCATGGCGACGCTACCATTCGGTGGAGCAGCTGCTGTGCTCCACGTGTTCATGCTGCTGTCGCTCTACTGGGCCATCCAAGTAAGCACTTGCTTTCGGAGTCCTCTCACGAACAGTTGCTGACCACCAGCACATGGACTCTCTAAGGTCCTGAAGAACATCTCACACACTACCATCGCGGGCGCAGTGGCAACCTGGTGGTATCGTGCGGAGCCTCAAACTGCAACTATTGCGGCTTTGAAACGGAGTTGCACGACCTCATTGGGATCCATTTGTCTCGGTTCGCTGCTCGTGGCCATCGTCCAGACACTGCACGCGGTGAGCCCACCATCGTTGACCTGTATGTGAGCGCACTGCAGCTACAGCTCCATCATTCCTTGTGAACAGCTGTCCAAGAACTCAAACCGAAACAACGGCAACAACGCTGCCGCTTGTCTTGCCCAATGCTTTTTGTCGTGTCTCGAGTCATTTCTAAAGTACATCAACCGTTGGGCTTTCGTCTACGTCGGCATCTACGGGCAAGTCTCACGCCGTGCGCAGCGAAAGGCGATGGAAAGGCGTAGATAGGTCCCTCATGTGGTATTGGTGGGGTGCGTTCGCTGAGCAGGTACAAGTTCACCGATGCTGGCCGTGCCGTGATGCAACTCTTTCAGCAACGTGGCTTTGAGGCCATCATTAACGACGATCTCATTGGCGACGTCTTGAGTTTCGCTGCGATGACGACCGGCCTTGTTTGCGCGCTGATCGGAGTTATCGCGGCCAAAGTTCTAATACGCAGCATGTCCAATGCTTCCCGTGAGACGAACCCTCTCACCATCAACAAATCGCATCTAACGACTCGGATCCTTGGTTTGGTGCTTTGGTAGTTGTGCTGGGTCTCGTCGGCTTCGTCATCGGAGTCGGCGTCTCATTTGCGCCACTGTCTGTGATCGACAGCGCGGTTGCAACGGTTTTCGTATGTTTTGCTGAGGTGAGCAGCAAGGATCATTAAAGGATTCCACAGAATGTGTGCTGACTATGCTGGGGCCTCAGGACCCGGCATCGTTGATGCAATCTCATCCGGACCACTACGCTGGTCTCATCAACGCGTGGTACACCATGTATCCATCGATCATGGCGCAGGGAGGATACCCGAGGGTCTAGAAGTCTTCTTTTCGCTGCATTTTGCGTTTCAACTCTCATCAGAACGATCTATCTGCTTACACAACACGACACGATCAGGAGATCTTGCGCAACAGTGGCGTTCTCTCGGTCGGCTCTTGCGCTCGAACATCAATCACGACCGAATCACGACAAGCTCTAAACTTTGGTCTCCACCAGTTTATCAACAGAGACAGCAGCATGATTGGAACGGAAGAGAGCAACTCGGAGAGTCCCGCAAATGCTGGAGGAATAGCCAGCCCAACGGCAGCATAGAGACCCCCACATGCCAATGGAATCATGGTGAGGTTGTAGAAAAACGCCCATCCAAGATTCCATCGGACGATTCCGTTGGCTCGTTTGGTGAGCAACACCGCATTCAAGAGATCACACAAATCCTCTCTGACAAGCACGACGTCTCCAGCTTCCAGTGCGACTTCTGTTCCTACACCAACGGCGACGCCAATGTCTGATGTTGCTATTGCAGCAGCATCACTAGTGCCATCACCCACAAACGCGACGGACTTCCCCATCGATTGTAACAGACGAATCTTCTGTACTTTGTCCGTTGGAGAAGCATTTGCCACGACGTGAAACTCCGGAACACCCAGCGTTTGGGCCAGAGAAAGCGCAGCCTTGGTCTGATCTCCCGTGACGATCCATGGATCGACCTCCAGTTGTTTTAACTGCTCAACCACAAACGCCGCCTCATCGCGCATCCTGCCATTGAGAGCAATCAACGCGTCCACTGTTTTGTTGATCGCCACACAGACAACCGTGTATCCATAGCTCTGGAACTCGGTATTTCTTGTTCTGACTTCTGGTGGCAGACTCTTGTTCAACACAACATGCTCAATCCAGTGGGGGGAACCAATGGCAATCTCCACCCCTTCGAGTTGACATCGAACGCCGCAGCTCAGATTCTCTTCAAACGAGTTCACGATCTCCTTCGCCAGCAATGACAATTTGACGTGCTCCAGTGCATGAGTGACGAGAGCTCTTGCAATGGCGTGGTCACTGTGTTGCTCCACTGAGGCCACCACTTGCCAGAATCGTTTCATATCCATGGACTCATCGTCTGTCGAGTTTCTTGTTGCTCCCGTTCCAGGACGATACAGATCAACAACCGCCAGACTGCTTGCCGTGAGCGTTCCAGACTTGTCGAACATGACCACATCCACGTTTGCGAGCGACTCCACGACGTGACCTCCTTTGATGAGTATTCCATGTTGAGATCCTATGGTGGTGGCGACCATCACCGGAGTCGGCACCGCAAAACTGATCGCACAGGGACAGCTAATGACAAGAGTTGTGATCGCAAAGCGCAGCGCAAATGCCAATGGGGACCATCCATTTGAGTTGATGCGATCCGACGACGCCAAAACATACCAAACAACGAGCATTGTCCACGCCAGTGCAATGGTTCCAGTTGTGAGTATTGACGACACCTTGTCGGCCATTCGTTGCAGGTTGCACTTGGACGTCTGAGCTTCATCGACGAGAAAAATGATTCGAGCTAACATCGACTCACTGACGATGCGCGTGACACGCATGACTAGCACTCCCTGTGTGTTGATGGAACCGCCGAGTACAATGGAACCAGGCTCTTTGGACACTTGGCGAGGTTCGCCTGTGATCATCGACTCATCCACTGAGCTTGCACCCTCCACAACAATTCCATCGGTTGGAACACGAGTGCCAGGAAGGATTTTCAAGTAATCATGACGTTCCACAAGACCCACATCAATGTACGACTCTCGGCTTTCATCTCCGCACTTCTCCAGCAGAATCGCCGTCCTGATCTGAATGTCCATCAATGGATCGATGCAATGCACCGCTCGAGCCCGAACAACACTTTCAATCCACTTTGAAAACAGCACCAGAGTCAACAAAAACGAAGTCACTTCAAAAAGCGTCTCGTGTTGAACGACGTGTGATGCTGTGGGCATTGGTGATGCGAGTAGTCCAGTCGGAGTCGAAGATATTGGAATCGGCGATACTGGAATGGCTCCGTCCCCACGGAAATGGTCACTCATTGCCGCGGAGAGCAAACTCACGATAGAGTATCCATACGCCGCACCAGAGCTCAACGAGACAAGAGCGTCTGTCGTGATTCCCGAGCCCATCTGTAGAGCTGATATCGCTCGTTGATGGATGGGAATAGCTGTACCGAAAAGGATCAGCGTGGAGCAAACAAACCCAACCAGATCTCCTACAGAAACTCCGTCTCCGATTCGACTTTGAAACGGATTGGTCGGAGAACTCTGGAACACGACTGGTGCCATCAAACACGCTGCAAACTCGGGAAGTGAACAAGCGCACGACCAAGCAAAGAGTCGACGAAACCTGTTAGCTTCCACTTGGTGGTCAAAACTTTCTCGTGGGGATGGCGCAGTGGCCCGAAGCTGCACTCCGAGCTGCGCAGATAGCCGCCGCAAAATGGTTCGTGCGCCCAGCGTTTCCGGATCAAACTGCACCAGCAACGCAGTCGAGAGTTGACTGGGCGCCTTTTGATGCTGTGAGGCAGATCGCGTTCTTTCTTTGGTCTCTTGGGCAATTACTTTGACAGCACAAACGCCGGTGAAACCTTGGAGGAGCTCCCTCGCGCGATCCAACTGTTCGCATCCCATGTGCAGCACAACTGAGGCGATGCAGTCGTCTGGTACCAGCACCGGCGCAAAGCCCAGGGATTGGATCAAGCGCTCCAGTCTCTCGGGCGAGATTATGGATGCATCGAAGTCTACGTCACATCGACTGCTGAGAAGACTTGAACTGGCTCGCAGCACGCCGCGCTGATCCATCAGAAAGTGTTCAATGCGGTCGTTGCATGCGACACTGGTCATTCCGCCAATGCAAAAGCGCACGGACGCCAGTTTGGTGGCGCTGTTCGTGTGGTATGACGAAGAATGGCTCAATTTGCTCAGTTTCAGTCGTCGGTGCGTATTCCCAGGAGAACAGCATGCGGGCGAGACCATGGGCTGTTTTTGGATGGGATCCCGGCTGGTGCTGGGTCTGCCTTCAGCAGCGTTCGCTTTTTCAACAGCACAGTGGCGGAGCATCTTCGTTGTCTTCGTCTGCGCATCGCTCATAGACGATTTGATGACTCCGTTTCCGTTCGAACGCGTCACGTTTTCTGCTTCTTCCGCGTTGTATCTTTCGTCCATGCTGATTGATGACTTGGCTCTTTGACTCTTCGCCATTCGTACTTAGCTGAGATTCTGCGGACTGTGGTACTCTACCTTGGATCAACACGATGATGGCTGGAAGCAGTTCAAGTCTGAGTCTGACAGCGCTGTCGATGCCATCGGATCCGCTAGCCGCAGCGTTTCCCGTGGCGACGCCGTCGTACGGAACGCTTCCGTCTTTGAACCCTCCGCTGTACTTTGAAATGGTCGAACACCAGGTGTACCGCTCCAACAAATTCGACTCGTCGTCGTTCACCTTTGTCTCAAGTCTGCAACTCAACACAGTCGTCTACCTTTCTCCGGACGAGCTATCGCGTGAACTGACCGACTTTTTCAAGGAGAAAGAAGTCAACGTCATCCATCTCGGACTCAAGTATAAATCACTTTCTGAGGGACTCGCGAAGGAAGCCATCGAGTACATTCTCGACCAGCGACGGCACCCCATCATGGTCGTCTGCAAGTGAGTGGCCAGTTTGCTGTTGGCTAAAGTGCTGTGGCAGACACACTAACGGACGGGGATGGATGGGATCATCATGTAGAACAGGAGTCCACTACGCTGGCACCATCATCGGATGCCTTCGTCGACTGCAGAACTGGAGTCTGACGGCGACTATTGATAAGGTAATTGCGTCCTGCCTGCCAAGCTGTCAAACTCCCCATGTCATGATCTGTATGCTGCGTAGTATCGCAACATCGCCAGCAACGTCAAAGCGCGCTTTGAAAACGAGCAGTTCATCGAGTTGTTCGACGTCGATTTGGTCACTTTGCCTCAGCATCTGCCTAGTTGGTTTGTGCTCAATCAGACGCTCATGGAGGAAGAGCGGCTAGCTCTGGCTCGCGGAGAACCGTACCCCTGGAGGAATGCGACCAGCGCCGTGGCTCTCTCACGATCCGCTTCTTCCTCTGACTCTCTACCGACGGCGATGACGTCGACCTCCAACGAGTCGGCAGAGAAAGAGCCACCAGCTGCGACATCAACACCAGCACCACTGCTCGCGTATCAGAAGCATTATTTCCACCTGCAGGGCCCACTGGTGTCCGATTCTGTCAAGTTCTCGGAGAAGAAGAGCATCATTGGGGACGACGACGACGACTGAAGGAAGTTATTTAAGAGAGAAAAGAACGCGCTGTTTCGCCTTGTTCAAGCGGTATCGAGAGAAAGAGAAAAATAACTACCCGCAAAAGCCTCTTAGGTCAAAGCTTAGGTCAGATCTTCTGTGGCTTCCACTTCGCCCACAATGCCTTCTTTGACTTTGAGCAGGATGCTGTCCAAGAGACACACCAAAAGAGAGTAAACAGTCAGGTCAGTGGCTTCGACAATGATCAGGTGGATGACATACGAGATCTTCCACGGTTCTATCTTGGAGATTGTGTCGAACTGATACACAGCATCAGCAAAGGCGTTGGCGTCGTACTTCTCCAAACTCTCCATCATCGCCTAAACCAACATCACCATCAGCACCCGAACGAACACCAGCGCCACTCTGACAGCATCATCTCACGACTCACATGCAGGAATTTGCCCTCTCGACTGTCACCAAACGTGTAATCGATCTCCTGGTAATCGTTCCACTTCATCTGCACCAGCACCAAATCTTTGGTGGCCAGTGCGCAAATGCCAGCATTCAGCAGGTGGTTTTTCGCGTTGAACTTGAGCAGATTGGATTCCATCGAGGTTTTGGCGATGTTCTCGTAAATCTCTCGGGCGGCATCAAACTTCTCCAGTTGGGCCGAAAGCTGAGCTACTTTCTGCAACATGTTGTTGGCCGAAGAAGCCTGATTCTCGCCCGAGAAATAGTCCGCGGCCTGCTGATAGCTGTCCAGCGCGTTTTCTTTGTCGTCCGCCGCCTCGTAAATCTCAGCGATTTGCTTTTGAAGCTTGGCTGCGTTGGAGAAACGTCCAGCGTCGCACAACATAGAGATGGCTGTGCGATAGTATTCGACCGCCTCTGTTGGACAGAGCCATGTGAGTACAAGAGTAGTGTTCGAATGAGCAACGAGCGTGGCTTAGAGCAGAGCAACCGACCAGTTGGATTCACTTTCTGCATCGCATCCGCCGCGTTCTGATAAAACTGGGAGGCACGCGAAGAGTCTTTGAGTTTCATCTGCATTCAAAGCGATGGTGAGACGTCAGTTAATTCTCCGTCAAAGCAAATCTTGACGCACCTGGCAGTCTGCGCACTTGGAATACGCCTGCGCGGCATCTTGCCCTACAATAACGAGCTTTAGCACTTGAGTTCTGCGAGGGGGAGAAGAAGCCTTGACACACATCTCTTGGCGATCTTGAACTGGTTGCCGGCCTTCTCAAAGAGGTCGCTGGCGTCCTCAAACTTCTGACCACCCGATGCAAACGAGAAGAACGACTTCTTGTTCAGCGCCTTCTCCGCCTGCTTGAGATACTCCTCGCCTTTGGCATCCGCGGACATGTTGCTTCTGCTAACTCCGACAAAGGAAGGAAGGAAGAATTGAAGGCGAAAGGGGGACCAACAGACCGTCACGGACGGTATTGGGATCGGTTACTGGCGCTAATAATGCCAGAATGAGCTTTGGCTGTGCCTAAAACGGGATGAAGCAAAGTGCACGAAGCGATGTGGTGCGGGTGGATCGGAGAGCGAGTGAGAGAACAAGTCAAAAACAGAACAGCTCAGCCAGGTTCATTGAGCAATTGATCTGTCCTCAGTCAGCGACGTAGGCATTCTGCCAGCAATACCCAAACAGCCAGTGCCGACAGCCAGTGCCAACGATGAAGTGGTTTCTCCCAGATGAGCATGTTTTGGCGGCAGATTTTGCGTTGGTGCATGGGGTGGTTCCTGTGAACCCTCAGGAGCGAAGACTCGTGGAAGAGCATTTCGCCAAAGTGCATCATCGTCTCCCCAAGTTCATGAGCAGACTCTTCCTACTGGTGAGATGTGCCATTGCTCACGAGGACGATGATTGTGAAGAGTTGACGTTCTCCGCTCACAGGATAGAATAGGCCAGCTAGAAAGCGAAGTGGAAGAGCTGCGACAGCAACTCTATGAGCAATCAGAGGAAACGGCGGACTTACGGTCGGAGTTGATCCGCCACGCCATGTTGATCGATCTGCTGGTGCGTCGACTCGAAGTTGACCGACGCGATGAAGGGCACAACGCGGAGGAAGAAGAGTGTGAGAATCAGGTGCAGGAGATTCTGTTTCGGAGACGACTGGAATTGGCCAAACTGGAGCTTCCGGAGGAATACGATGATAGCAAACGGCAGTTTGGAAGCAATCGAGAGAGCAGCGATGGCCACAGCCAACAGCTGGACAACCACGGAGGCGTCAAGTACAGTGACACAGACCGAGTCCTGAGTGGACACATTGCCGCCAGTGAATCAGAACTGCACGATCTCGAAGCAACCAAATACTGCAACCAACAGCCCGAGATGAGCGAGGAGAACCCAATGCGAAATCCAAAGAAGAGGATGGTGCCCTTTGGAAGCGGAGATGCGGACACCCTGTCGTCATCCATCGAAGGTGTTCAAGACATGGGTTTCAGTGGGTATCAGGAAGAGCAGCATGCCGAGCAGTGTCAAGTGCAACCAATTTGAGGATGAGAAGTACGAGTATTTATTAGTTCTTCTATTGTAACAAGCCACTAGTGTGGAGGCGCGTGACGACAGTCTGCGTTGACCTGTGCTCTTGATTTGTCGATCTCTCGTGTTGACGTCTCTTGCTGCTGCAGGTCCGGAACTACTGCAGTCCGTAACTGAAGAAAGATGGAGTAGACCACCACCATATTCGTCACTTGGGGTGGTAGTGTAGCACTTCGACAGCGTGGCTCATGCACAGAACAGAATGGGCTATTGGTCAAACCTAATGCATCTTCAATCAACTCCGAGGTCAAGAGAAGAACTCTTCAATCAGCGAGTCCGTTGACATCGATTGATAAGAGGCATTAACTGGCCCGGTAGAACTCGCTTGAGAAGTCACGGCCATAGAAGATCGCATAGGGCCAGATACATTGCCGTAAATAGTCTGTGGAACGTATGCTTGCTGGGAAGAAGTCATCGGCATCCCACTCACACCGGCAGCACCTGTTCCAAATGTGTTGTATCCGTACGAAGATGAAGAGCCTGTTGAATTGACCATACTGAGACTTTGGTTCGGATTGTTCGCAGAGTTTGTAGTGGCCATCATCATGCTGCAGCTATTGGGAACAAATGGTTGACTAGCAGTTGGAAGCTGCATTGAAGCTTGATTGAACGGAGCCTGTTGGTATGGCATACCATACGCCGGGGCTGGTGTGGGGGCATAAATCGGCTGTGACACTGAAGTGGTGGTATTGGGGGTCACGCTCGCAGTATTCGAATTGGTTGGAGCCATCGTCATACTGTAGTTGTTCATAGGTGCTATCATTGGCATGGAATATCCCGAAGTGGCCGTATTCACAAATGGTGTTGGCTCAAACGACGAAGTGGGACCAGCTGCGACATTGGTTGCATTATAAAAGGGTACAGGATCTGGAAAGTTGGTGGCTGACACAGGAGCGAAGGACTGGTTGGGGTTTGCAGGGTTGAACGATGTGTCTTCAAAGTCGTTGCCCATGAATGGAGGAGGAGGCAAAGAAGCAATACCCGGTGCACTACTGCTGCCCACTGATGGGTCTGCAGGGGGATACGAAGAAGTTAAGGTCTTGTTGGGAGTGTTGGTTGGGTATGTCACTGGAATCATGAATGAGTCAGTTGATGCAACACACACCAATGCAACTGCATGGACCTCACCGATTGGAGAAGGGCTGGGTACACCGACAGTTGTGCAAGCCGTGTTTGGAAGAGCCATCGAGGTTGTGGCACTCTGGCTTACAGTGATGCTAGTCGTAGATGAAGCAACTGGAGTGGCCATGCGCGTCATCATTTGATTGGAGGAAGTGACTTGCACGGGTGGTCGATTTGATGGCATTTGGGCAAGAGAGCTGGTCCGAGAATTCGTCATTGGTTCTCGTTTCGATGTGTTGAGTGTTGTAGCTGGGCCAGGAGAACTCAGCTGACTGGACTGATTCTCTTCTCGGGCGATCTGCAGGAGCGTTTTGGCGGTAAGACTCCAGAATATGCGCTAACTTGGCACTTCTGCCTACCTGACTGTCGGCAAGTGACGCCAGGACTTCCAGCCGTGCTGCTATTTGTTGTCGGATCATAGAACATTTGCTGAACCATGCTTTCACTTCTTTCGTGTTCGCAGGCGACGCTGAACACAAATGGAACAAACGTTGAAAAACAACAAGAGCAGAATCTTCCACTAATAGCCTTTTAACTCACGTTCATGTTTCTGAAGGACCATCCACGACCGCAAGGCAAAATCGTTCTTTTCCAGCATTGTTTGCACTTCCTTCGTGTTCATGGGTCTCGTCTAAACGGGGACAACAACAGTTACAACACGAACCACCGACTCCTCATGGGGTTTCCAAACCTTCTTACCATTGCACTAGATTTCGCCATCAACGCTTGCTGTTTTGCGTGGATCGCGGTGGCGTGAGCTGGTGTGGCTAACGATGCCCCATGGAAATTGTCCATGGGAGCCGTGGAAATATCTCAGTGTAGTGGAGTCTCTGGCAAATAACACGGCTGCCTACAGATCTCGCAAGGCCGCCAGTGTACTCCAGAGTGACTTTCTGATACCGTCTGATGCGCCTGGCTCTCGTAGCGCGGGGCAAAGGGCCAAAACCACGAGTCGAGTTGGCGAGTTGCTGGCCACCTTTTTGGCGGCGTTTCTGTTGTTTGAACAGAGAGAAAAACTGTTAAGAACTCGTGTGGTCCACGCCAAAATAGTGAAGAAGGTTTCAACATCTATCGGCAATTCCAGCAGTTAGAATTGCCCTGGTATGGATCTCAAGCGTAAAGCTGACGTCTTGGAAGCTCACCAGCACCAACAAGCGCTAGTGCCTGTGGCGACGGAGAGAGATCTCTTCTCAAAAGCAAACAACCAGGAACCTTCAACACCTCTAAATAAGCGAACCAACACGGGACTTGAGGAAACGTGCTCTGATCGCTCGAAACGGACTGCCACAGAGACGAGTTTGACCAGCAACACCTTCAGTTTGGCTATTCCAGATCTCCGCTATGCGTCCGAAACCTGGCGAGGAGCCAAAGAGACAAACGAAGATCGCCACATCAACATGTTTGATCGGCTTCCTGGCGCGCTGTTTGGCATTTTCGATGGGCATGGAGGCTGTTTCACCGCTGATTTCCTCGTGCGGAACCTAGCAAAGAACCTGACGAGCACTTTGCGTCAACGAGGACTCAAAGAGAATGAGATCTTGTCGTTGTTGGCGACGTCTCAAGAGGAATTGCTCCGCAGGACTGAAATATTACGCGAAACCGAGTCGTTTCAAAAGCAAAAGGATCAGCTGTGCGAAATCGAAAGGCAGTCGGGTGATGAGGAGCTCAGGACAATGATTGAGCAGTTGGAAACGACGATATCGGATATGACCCAAGCAATTGACACGATTGACTTAGAAGAGAAGGGACGCAGAGACCAGTTAGAAAGCTTATTGGCTGACACGGATCTCTTTCACAGGGCGTTTGTCGATGCCTTTAACCACACCGACACCCAGCTTCTCAAGAAGAATACCTCGATCGATGGCTCCACAGCACTGCTCATCTGGTTTGTGGGGAACAACCCTTCCAATCTGAGTTACTTTGTGCTAAATCTCGGAGATAGTCGCGCTGTGCTCTGTCGCAAAGGTCAAGCTGTTCCATTGTCGGTGGATCACAAGCCCAACTTAAGTGAAGAGCGTGTACGCATTCAAAAAGCTGGAGGTTTTGTTGGTGACTTTGGTGGCATCTTTCGTGTCTACTCATCCGCTGGCGCTGGGCTTTCGGTTCAAAATGGTGAACTGAAGACATTTCTCGCCGTCTCGCGAGCCTTTGGCGATCAGCAACTCAAGACTCCATCCAGGATTGTGTCTTGTGAACCAGATGTAAAACGCTTCCAAGTAGAATCGGATGATCTTTTCGTTGTGATGGCATGTGACGGTGTCTGGGACGTCTTGTCAAACCAACAAGCCGTCGACATTGCTCTGGAGCACTACAAGAATCCAAAGGCTGCCGCTAATGCACTCATAAAGCAAGCGTATTTAAAGGGAAGTGCAGATAACCTCACTGCGACTGTGATTCAGTTTGGCTGGCGAGACGAGCAAGCAGAAGAGGCTCTTAGTCATTTGCGCAAGAGGACAGCTCCAACAACTGTTAGATTGAAGCAATCTGCTCGACGATCCAGTACCAACGACCTTCAGGAAGAGATCGACATGTTTAGCAGTTGACCGCAGTGTCAGAGGCTACACGAGGCACGGGGTTCATTCTTCAAACTCCGAGATGAGACCATGGCATTCAAGGGCCTGTAGCAAGTGACAACGACCAGAGTCAGGACCTGATCGTGGCAGAGTCAGATTCACAGAGGAAAGGAGACCTCTGCGATTGCCGTCATGGCATCGTGATACGCTCGAAGACGCCAAAATGGAAATGTTTCTTGAGATGATGTGGACGTTGTGGAAGGGTTGTTCTTTCGCGAACGGTGAAGCTGCTTGCGCCACTGTTCGAGTTTGCTTAGGTCGAGGGTCAGCTCTGCTTCTGTTGATGCCATGCATTGAGTTGTTAATCCGAAACGCAGCGAATGATGACAATGAAGATGTCAGGTCTTGTTTACCGATGCGAGGCATGGCGTGACTTCGGTTGATGACGAGGATTCGTTGGCGGTTGATGGGTGGAGCAAAGGCAAGCGATCGAGGGCTACCAGCAAGAACAAGCTCATAGACCCCAACTGGTGGAATGTTGGCTTTAACTAGTCGAATCACTCTTTCAAACTGCAGAAAGCGACACTTTATATCGAGAGGTTGATGTGAAATTGGCGACCACTTCTCACCTCTTTCTCCACCTGGATGCTGGTGGCAGTGCTCTTGACATGGATTTGATACATGCGATAGGACGCGAGGCAGACTGCTAGCAGCACCACTACGAACAACACGTCCACCAATTGTAATCGATAAGTACAATCAATAGTTAAAGCATCGAGTGAGACGAGTAAACACCCAAGGCATGGCGCAGTAATGAACGGGATTCCATCTCCAAGGATTCTGTCGCACTTAACAGGATCTATCGCACTTAACACTTCCGATAGGTATGTCTCTCCAACAGCATTTTGGCAACCAAATGAGGGCCACAAGGTCTCGAGCATTCAGAAGCATCTGACGTTTTTGGCATGTGCTGCTCTTGCTGCTGTTGTTGCCTGGTCTTCGCCCATTCTCCGGAGTCAAATCGCTGAAGGGGATGTCTTTGGATTTGTTGAGGTGCCAGCGTCTCGAACTGGTGACATGCGCATGACTCGTTCTCGTAGTGAGATAGTTGGGAGCTATCAGCCGTCTCTATCACGGCCGCAGACATATTCGGTGCCTCTGCCAAGGAGGTGACAAGATGTACTCCCAACTCAGTAGTGGACGGGCGTTCCGGTTGAGTTGTGTTGTTGCCGCTCTGCATATAATAATCGGCCGAGTCGAACCGCCCACGTCGTCGTGAGAGCAACGCTTTGGCCAGTGCCTCAGCGCTGACCTGAATTGGAGTTGGCACGGACATCTCTGCTCCTTTTTGCGTATGAGGTTGATGCTCGTAGAGCAGAGTTTGTTCAGCCCCTCATGACCTCGTCCCATGCGTTTGCGACGATGCAGTCTGATTGGCTGAACTGATCGAGGCAACTTCAATGACAAACACAACCGCCAGTGCCACACCGGTAAGGTGGTTGGTACTTTTATTCTGGGTAGTACAGCGCCTTACAGTTTGTCAACATAGGAGCCATCGGTTGTGGCGACGCGAACTTGATTGCCTGTTTCAATGAAAAGCGGCACTTTGACCATGGCTCCGTTCGAGAGTTTGGCGTCTTTGACACTAAGTGCCGTGTCGGCAACGCCCTTGGGAGTGGTTTGCTAGACGACCACGACAACCAGCCAACCAGAGATCAGACGCCAAACATATCGAATGCCCCACAACCCCTACGCACCACAACAGTCATGATGACATATTCGGGCATCGTGGCCCAGAGCACATCGCTGTCGAGGATTTGAAGGTTGAGGTCCATACCCTCCACCAGGAAGTCTAGCTGACGCGCTGAAAAGAGATCGCACGGGATCTCGAGCTGCTCATAGAAACAGTTTGTCAGCACAGCACGCATCCTATGGCACCAGCATGACGCCGTATCACCTGCTCAAAGGTGGTTCCATGCATGAGGCAGAGCTTCTCGCCATCTCGATAAAGAAATTGGAACTTTTGATCGCGGCCGAGAGGAGCCTGCGCGACGCTCTCGGAGGAGCGCAGGCGTTTGGTGATCTTGTTGCCGGTCTTGATCTCTTTGAGATCGCACTGCCAACGACACAACAGAAAAGTGCCTCACCGGCATCGTCAGGTTTCCCGTCATAGTTTGTAACGATGGAATGTTTCAGGACGTACATTGACATATGCGCCACCCTTGCCTGGCTTGACGTGCTGATGCTTGATAACGCGATAGATCTTGCCATCAAAATCCAGAGCCATTCCGGTACGGATTTGATTCGCTAGCGAAGAGTCAGCGCGTCAGCAAACCAAGAGAGTCGGATGAGGGTGTTGTAGGCTACCATTGACTGTCGCGAATCGCACGCCGCCCATCAGTCGAGAGGATGCGCTAAAGCGCTGCGCAACGACACCTGCTACACGCTTCCACATGTCGATTCCAAGCGAACCGATTCCTACGTGAGTAGTGAGACTACGAGCTGTGATTGGTGGAAAATCCTTCAAGCCATTTTGGGTGAGTTAGCAAACGTCAAGATGTTTTTCTGGCGAAGCGGCTCGAAAGAAGAAGACCCCGTGCCCAAGATCTTGGAAGGCGCCACGCGAGCAGATCGCGAAGGACGCTACCAGACAGCGGTAGATCTTTATGCCAAAGCAATCGAGAGGCTGTTAGCCAAGCTCAAAGGTGGGTCTTGCCGGCGGTTACCCTGTTCCATCGCGGAGATCTCACACTGCAGCTTCCTTTGTGTCACGATCAGAGGAGCAGGAACCGACAAGGCGACAGCCTCTGACTCAACAGATCAATGAGTACATGACACGCGCTGAGCTGCTCAAAGCGCATCTTCATAAACAAAATCAGAAGCTGAAGCAGACCCATGCGGCTTCTAGCGACAACAGCGATGTGTCTTACTCCCAAGTCTCCAGAACGCATTCATGGGGCGACTCGCGTGGTCCCAAGGTGGGTTAGTGTTCAGCTGCACCTCTAAGGCATTGACTGGCCTGTTTCTCAAGGACGTTGACTTGTTCTCACAGCCCTCGTTGTCGAGTTTCGCTAAGAAAAATGATCGCTTCGCGCACATGATCCTGGACGAAGTGCTGGACCAATCACCAGGAGTTAATTGGGGCGACATTATGGGTTTGGAACAAGCCAAGCGCATGCTTCAGGAAGCGGTTATTTTCCCCACACTTCGACCAGATCTCTTTACTGGTCTTCGGGCGCCTCCTAAGGGTGTTTTGCTCTTTGGACCGCCTGGCACAGGCAAGACTCTCCTGGCAAAGGCTGTCGCCACCGAAGCCAACGGGACTTTCTTCAAGTAAGTATGCTTCGTTGATCAAGGTGGCAAGATGAGGGGCATCTCATTCATGGTTATGCGATCACCAGCATTTCAGCGTCGTCTCTGACGTCGAAGTGGGTCGGTGAAGGGGAAAAGCTCGTGCGAGCGCTGTTTGACATGGCGAGAGCTTTGCAGCCATCAGTGATTTTCATGGATGAAATGGATGCGCTGCTGTCTAATCGGTCCGTCAACGAGAATGACTCGAGTCGGCGCATCAAGAACCAGGTAGGACATATGACTCGAAGCTGGGGAACGACAAGGATTATGCGCTGACTTGAGGTCTCACTACCCAACAAGTTCTTCATGGAACTCGACGGTGTGGCATCTAGCGCGGATGATCGCATTCTCGTGATGGGCGCCACAAATCTACCGAGTCAATTGGATGAAGCTTTGATCCGTCGTATGGAAAAGAGGATATATGGTGGGTTCAGTAGCAGGCAGGTAGGGTGGGTGTTGGCTAACCTGACTTGGATGTTGTATAGCACCTCTTCCAGATGAGACTTCGAGGAAGAAGCTTCTGGAGCATCTGCTTTCTTCACACAAGTACTCGCTCTCTGGCCGAGAGAAGAGTTCCCTGGTCAAGGCGACGGATGGATTCTCTGGAAGCGACTTGAAGGCACTGTGCAAAGAGGCTGCACTGGGGCCTATTCGAGAACTCGGCAGCGACCGGATCGCTGAAGTTCGACCCGAAGACCTCCGCGGCATCAACTCCAAAGACTTCTGCGAAGCACTCAAGGTCATTCGGCCGAGCGTCGCGCCAGATACCATTGTCCAACTTGAACAGTGGAATCGGCAGTTTGGAGGCAGTGGCAACGGCTAGAGTTGCAACAATCGTGTTATTAGATAGGTAGTTTTGAAATTTTTGAGTTTGCCAGGGGTATTATTGGAGTATTCGGCCTTGCATAAGGTATCTTTTGGATACGATCCTGAAACGTCACATGCATCTCTGGCCACTCGAATGAACTCGTCGCAGCCCTCCAGTAGGCCAAGCGCCACTTCGTTTGCGCTTTTCATCGCAGCGGCGACAGGAACTTTGGTGAGTTGGCCTCTGAGTACGTTTGTGGAAGGCTGGCTGACTGCCATCCACCTTGTTTATGATCTCCTGCAGGTGTTTGGCACGACTCTGCTGGTTTGTGTGCTTTGGCGTTGTCTGGTGGTGATATATGCGCTCTCCTCTGAATCGCGTGATGACAGATCCTGTTCAGTACTTCGCTTTTGTCCTCACCCATTTTTGACATTCGAAATGCTCCCAACACGACACCACTGTCGATCGCATTTCTTCAGCCATTTCTGTGTTTGTTTATGGTGCTCTCAGGTTTCCTGGTGCGCATGCTGCTGCTCTGGTTGGTCTGCAAGTCAAAACTCAGCCTGGTGTGTTTCCAGGCTTTTTGGGCTTGTTGCTACCCTGGAAACCGTCAAGTGCTCTTACAGCTGGTAAGCGTTTAGCTGCTTTGGTCGCCGTTGTTCTCCCAGTTCGATCCAACCTGTCGTCACTGTGGGACTAGTACATCGCTTCCGCCATTGCTCTCTTCGTCATTCAGCTATCTTTCGGCATCGTGCTTATCAGTTCATGCAAACTCTTTGTCGAGGTTGTCACGAGATCAAACGTTCCCAAATCGATGGCTGACTCATTCTGTCGTTGTTGAGGCACTGCAGGTGGTCAAGTGTGACCATTCGTCGAGAATCGACTCTCCAGAGTGCCAGCTTGTGCTAAAGAATCCTCAATGGCACACGAGTTACATGTTATGGTAAACGAAATGCATGGTTTATGGATTCTTCGTCCAGCCATACTTATTCTCACGCAACCTTCTGCATCAGGCAGCGAGTGTGGGCGAAGGCAAACATCGATGAAGAGGATGAGTTTGGCAACGACTCGGACTACTTTTCGTCACTTTCTGCTGGCCAAGTGAGTCACATGATGCTTCTGTTTCTGGTCCATTCGGTGAAAGATGCTAACCGTGATGTCCCATGAGCAGTTGCTTCAGTCCATTCAAGACGACGAGGTCTGCTGCGGGTTTGGACCACGCTCGCATTGCGACGTAGTCGCAGATCACCGCAAAGGATCTTCGTTGATGGATTTCGTCTTTGGCGTGGTGGAGAGCACGCCACGCTGTTCATCGAACGATCCGACTCAGTATTGCAACATTGCCGAAGTGTTTGCGAATGGCACCATCAATTGGGACTGCGATCGCGTCTCTGTCTGGGACTTCCCTTATGGCGGTGAAGGTCAAGCCAACAACGGACGGTGCCTGAATCGCAGTATGCAGGATGGTCGAAGCTGTGGAATGGCTTGGATGGCATACGTGGAGAACGAAACCAAGAAGATTGGCTCCGTATGGTTGCTTGTGGCCATCGCCCAGGTAACTAGCCATCACAACCAACACAGTGGATAGCTGGTTAACAAAAAGAATGCGCCTTTGTTGTCGTTGTGGTCCGAACAGTTTGCAGCAGTGGTGTTTTCGTGGCGACACTCAGTGCTTGTTGAACGGCACGAAGCCCAACATGCCGCCAAAAGTGAGAATTCCGAGAATGAACAGCTCTTGCGTCTCCAGAAGATCATGATATAGAGACATAAAACCCACCCACGGCATCACCACTATTTCTTACGTTCATAAATCAGCATGTACGATTCGGACACACCAATCAATTGGGGCATGGTTTCTTGAACGTGAAGGTCTTGGATCTCGTACCATTGCTCCGTAGCCTGGTATACGCTCACATCAGTTAGGAGGCCTACCTCAAAGGCATTAACCTCACTTGTTGGTCTCACCCGATTCTGCACGTGTACGCGGTAGCTTCCTTCCGTCAAAGGATTGGTGTTCAAAGCAGTTTCTTTTCCCTTCGTGACAGGACTGTCGTGACAGATGTTGGCAATCAGATTGTATCTACAGCATTATCGTTGTTACCAGTCTCATTCCCTCCAGCACAGTTCACCATCAAGTAAAATGCACATACTTGGTTGACGGTGCCGTAACTTGACGCGCCTTGACCACCAAATCTCGTTTCTCCACACAGTCCTATGATCGCAACCAATCGAATCAGGACAACAACTGGTTGTCACACCGCCGCTGTATGCACAACGAATACCTCGTACGAGATTCCCCGCTTGGCCAAGAGTTCGCGCAACTCAGAAACAGATCTATCAAGCAGAGGCCAACCCGTTCAGATTCAAACCAACCACGCAATGCCAAAGCTTCTCATGACGTTACTTGGCTTGGAGCTGCTCTTCTGTTGGGAACATGGTCTCGTCCAGCTTCAGGTACTCGCGAAGTTCAAGGTTCTTGACTGGGAAATTCACGATTGTTGGGTTTTTTTCAATGAAAAAGTTGTTCTTCGTGAAGCGTTTGATATGGAAAATCAGATAATCTGGAAGCTTTTGGATGGTGTACGTCTTCTTGAGTCGGTCAGAACCTTCCAGAGCATGCTAACCATCACAAAAATCCTCGTGAGCCTCGAGCAAAGGTCACTGCAATTCTTTGAACCACTCACTGTCACTTTTTTGCCATCAAATTTCTCCAAAACGGTGAACAGAGGCACCTGCACTCCTCAAAATCAACAATCGAACTCGCCGTCACCATACGTCCAACCTACCTGAGGGATGATATTGCCTCCCTGGGAATCCTTGAACAGGGGCGTCGATGGGAGATCCAATGACAAGAATCTGAGTCACGCAAAGCATCATGTGGAGCGTCAGCCCAATTGCAGAGTCTCGTTCAACTCGAGTTTTTGCTTACAAGAACGGAGTCGTTTTCTGATCGCGAGTGACTTTGCCTTCCGATGGATTCTCTCTAACAGTTGTCACTTCAATGAACCCTTGGAAACACTCGTGAACAATGCTGCTTCCGGCTTTTGCTGTGCCTCCAAGTCCCTGTAGCGAAGTGGATATCAAGGTGGTGAGATCAGCACCGAGAACATGCAACAGCAACAGCATGATCCCCTGACTCACTCGATGCAGATGGTTCAAGAACCAGGACAGGAACTCCACGCTTTCGTTCTGTTGTCCGATGTGGAAACGCTTCTTGCTGCTCACGGAGACTTCTTGCACCAATTCGTGTGGACTAATCTGCAAGCAACGGTCAGAAGCGCGTCAACGCCAACTCAGAGACGAACTGCAACAGTCCATCACGGCTTACTGTATTTTTGAAGTTGTGAGGACTCCACATCTTGCGCACGAGTTCACCAAAGCGCATCACGAGCCGTGACTTGGGGTTTTGCAATTCAGGATGCGACGGAAGCAGAAAAAAATCTCGCAATGGAGGAACGTGGGCGAGGGCTTGCACTACCACACTGATGTAGTCCGTGTTCTTGAGATTGTTCAACCCCATGAAACCTGTTGGTGGACAAGCTGGTCAGCTGTGGCAAGTTCTTCTGGGAGCTGTGACGATCTGACTGACCGACTGGGTGCGTGACTGACCTGGTAAATAGGATACGCCAAAGGCACCTGTTGCAAGCGTGCGGTTTTCATCTATTTTCGCGACCTGTTCGCGTGTAAAAGTAGGTCTCAACGCGTCTTTGATGGGCTTGAGTGAGTGGTCGATTACTTCATAGTTCTCTGTCGCATCACCAGTCAAATCACTTTGTGAGCTAACACTGCTTGAAGCGGTCAATACTGATGTTAATGCAACACTTTGCACTACAGTAGAGATGCCAAAGCCACCTGGCAGACAGTAGATGCGGTCGTTCTGGAGGTTGATAAACACATGGTGTGCGTTTTGCACCGAGTGGGTGAATGCATGGGTTGCCTTGCCTCGACCTTTGAAATACTTGCCACAGACCAGACAGGCGTAGACGTTTTGATCCGATAAGCTAATGGAGCAGACTTTCTCGAAGTCAAAGTCCAGCAATTGGGGGTTGATCGTGTCTAAATACGGACACTTGCGCCGCTTTTTCACCCCGTTGGCGCTGGTGTCATCGACCTCATCTTGCGAACGCTTCATCTTGCTTGGTTGTTTTGAGGTTGGTGGTGAAAAACCGGTGGGTTACTGGTAGACACTCAAGCCACCAACTAATCGATGGGACATCACTGTACAGGGCATGTACACTTTGAACGCAAAAACTATAAACTCGAGCATCTGTTGCCCTGGCTGGACTCGTCTTTTCACTGGTGGGGAGACGCGTCAGCTGGATGCAGAGAGTTGATGGAGTGAGTGAGTGACAGTGCTTCATGTTTTTGAACCACGTGGTGTATGGAGAACCGTATCACGAGTGCACAAAACCAGCTGGCGACGCGCCAAACCAGCTTGTTGCACTCTTTCACCCAAGAACAGACGTGTGCGAACGCCTTCTGACGCCCAGCAGGTGGAATTGGAAAAGACAACTCGTAGCCATGCGGAACGAGGCTGAACAGTCAATGCATGGGTGTCGACGTGCAATGTGGAGCAGTGTATGAGACTTTGTATACCTGTAGTCATGGTGTCATCGTATCAGATGGTGCCTCATGGTCTGGTGTAGCCGCAGAAACAAGATGATGGAGTCTCTCGTGGCCCAGCTGGCCAACGAAAAGGGGAAGCAATTATTCGACCTTGACTTGGTCTTCTCCGGCTGCTTCTTCTGCAAGCACAACTCACGCACTCGCTCACTCGTTGGTTGACGATTCGACGCAATTCGGTGGAAAGGGCTGGGCGAACAAACCTGCTGTTTCTTTTTTGTCTGCCTCTTTTTACCAATGTCTCTTCCTTCACTCTCTCTCTCCTTCGTCTCCCGTCCGTGTCTGTGTCGTTCGTTAGTTCTGCTCACCCATCGCATTACTCAATTCGCTTCCTAACGCACTCGACCGGTCGTCTCCAGTCTTCGTAGTCTGCCGCGACCATCAACACAGTGAGTTGCAGCTCAAGCATTACTTTCAACCTCAAAAGCCATCGACCCGCGTCAACGGCGTTGCTTGTTCGCAATAGAAAAAGAAAGGGACCGAAAGAGTTGGATTCACATTAAAGCCAAAGCCTTTAGCCTGCAGCATGACTGGATTGAACGCTCCGGCTCGCGAAGAACTTGGCCTGAGTAATGTGGGTTCCGCCCCTTCCAACCACTCGACTTTCCTCAACATCAGCCACAGCGATGCGTCTTCGTCCAACTCGTTGCCAAAGCCCTTGGCGCTCAGCCCAAGAAGTTTCGGCATGGATGACTTGCGGGATTTTTGTGGACCACTAGGCTCGTTCAAGACGGGCTTGACGCCACGAGTGTTCAGCACGGGCTTGACTCCGCGGTCGGGGCTCACCCCTCGTCTGCACACAGGCTTCACGCCACGATTAATGGGAGGTAGCGGCGGTGGTGCTGACACCAATGCGTTTTTCTCCCGCACTGCGTCGGGCTTTTCCCCGCGTGTGTCGGAAGCCAACTCCAAGATTTCGCCGTCGGGTTTCACGCCACGCGACGTGTCCGGCATGAAAGTGCCCATGCGCTTTCCCGAGACCTTTACCAACAGTCCACCCAAGCCACAGCCCAACAGTATGGTGGATCTGCACATGCAAAAGCAGCCACTTGCCCCCAATGGCACCATGCCGCCCGGCATGCAGCAACAAATGAACAGCATGGGCCACATGGGCATGATGGATTACATGAACAGACCCGGACTGGCACCTGGAGGCCCGTCGCCAAGTGGTCGTTCTCCAGCTTCCGACAAGCCCAACCAAGACGAATTGGACGAACGCCGTCGAATGAAAAACCGCGAACGTGTGCGAAAGTGCCGCAAACGCAAACAGGATCGTTTGAACTTCTTGGAGGACCGCACGCAGGAGTTGGAGAAAGAGAACCAGAGCCTTCGAGCCAAAATGGCACGAAAAGTGCATGGCCAAGAAGTGGCGTTGACCGAAGCGCAACTGAACGAGTTGCGCAAGAAGCAGAACACCACCTTGGCGTCCTATTTGCGTGCATACAACGAAAGCGGCAACAACAACACCAGTAACTTTGAGGCAGCGGCCAAATCCATCTGGACAGACAACGCAAGCATCGTGTACGGCAGCAAGAACTTGCGACTGGATTCCTTGGAGAGCATTCTTTTGAACCACCAGCAAGCGCTCGCGCAAGTGTTTGTGTCTTACAAGATCAAGCAGTACGCCGTAGAGTGGAAGCCCAACTGCAACGACAAGTGCGTGGTCAAGTGGCAAGTGGAGATTGTGCTGAAGGCCGGTGCCCCTCATGAAGTGCTGTTGGGCGCTCCTTTTGCCGAATTGGCGCGCGAGCTTAGCGACGAAGTGCTCACCTACCACTTTGTGTCCCACATCACCTTTGACGACGCTAAGATCGTTGAAGAGATCCGCCATCTCAACTTGTTCCACATCGGCGAAATCGTGCTGCAAAAGTTTGCACACGAGCCCCAAAAGCAGATGCACTTGATCAAGTGTCTCTTAGATTGTTAAATGGATGCGTGTCCTGTGTTTCGTCAACTTGCTTGGACTGGAAACGGTCGTCTAGGTAGTGCTTTCAATTGACTTGTGTAATATGCAAAGAGCAAGTACATAGCTTTCCCAATTTCCCAAAACATAGCTTTCTCAATCTCCCAAAACTGTCTGTGGCTTGAATACTCGATGAAACTCTAAAGAAGTGTGACCGCTATAACGAGGACGGAGACGAGGACGATGTTGAGGGTGAGGTCGTTGTCTTCTCCACGTCTTTTGTCAATTGACAATAAGGCACGAGTCCCGTCATCACGGGAATAAACAACCCAGCATTATGAGCTATGTATGGACATGGCAATCAGACAGCAAACACTGCCAAACTCACCAGCAAACACGGAACTCAGCGTCTCGATGGCGTTTTGCTCTAGATACTCAGGCGGCAAGTCTCTCAATTCATTCAGCTCCTGAACCGCCATCGAAACCAATAGACCAAACCATATGTGATCTGCTGCATCGGACCAACCATTCTGATGGCAGCCAACCATCAACACGACTTACATGTATGCGATCGAAAGTGCCAACAAAGGTGATGACATCTCCGTCTTCGAGAAACACTTGCGGGTAGTTGCCTCGGACACCGCTAATCTCAAAGTATTTGTCTCGCAGGTCCTTGTTCTCCTCATAGGAGCAATCGATTTCCGCAAAAACGATGCGGTTGCCTTTAAGGATCTGCGCTAAAGAGGCCATTTGGGTCTTCTGCTCCTTGATCGATGACATGGAGGACATCAGCACAACGCATTTCTTCTGCCAACCCATCACCCACGTCACAGCACATGAATCACACAGATTAACTCTTCCACTTCATCCAACCCGCAAATGGTCTATCCATTGGCAACTTTGGTGCCTTGATCCATTCTCACCGTGGCGCAGCTCATTTCATCCAGTTTTCCGGTCTGCTTTGGTGTTCCTGTCTTTGGTCGTGACGTGACTTGGCCAAAAGCAGTTCTTACGCTCTAGGGCTAGGGTCATTACCAACACAATGCGACCACAGACTGCTACAGCATTACTAGTATATACTGATTATTCTCGTTGGTTGCAATGACCCCACCACGATCAAATTCTAGAGTATTCGACGATATGAAGAAATAAAGAGAGGCAGTTCAGCGTTCAGAATCAATGTCTTGTACCAAGAACGCCCAAGTTTACGCATCGGAGCGACCAGCAAGAGCTGCAAACCATCCCCTTCAACGAAGCAAACAAGCAAGCCATTCAGAGCTTTCATCAACTCTGTCCCTGATGAGTCCACAATTCACCGCGCTTTCAAGTGATGGATGAGCCTCTCGGGCCACAGTTTATCACCCATTTCGCGTTTCTAGAACCTCCCCAAAGTGATCCCGCTTCTTCCCATTCAGAATCAAAAGGAATCAAGTTTTAGTGCTTTGCAACTAAAGAGAAAAATCAGTACTGTACTGTACACTATTGTGGGCTCTAAGGGTGTCTAGGGGTAGTCTGGATGCCAATCTATGCACTGTTTTGAGCATTTGAGCAGAGGAGAAGTGGCCGAAGTGACACAAAGCAGTCTGCGCGACAGGATGGATCGGCCACCATAATTGGTGGTCGTAGCTTGCGTAGTTGGCGGCGCTTAACGATGCGGTTTGGACTGGGGCTCCTCTCGACGGATGAAAGCGAGCACTTCTGCTCACCAAACCAGAGTCTCAGCCTGGGGGGGGGACTCCAATGTAATCCTCTGGTTGTGGCATTTTAACATTTTAAACACAATAGAAGAGTCACCTAGTCCAAACAAAAGCCCAGATTCAGTATAATTGAATGTTGTTGGTGTTGCGGTGTGACAGCCAATCCCTTTATTTGCGTCATTTGCACAATGGGCAAAACAGCCTCTTCAGTTTCAGTACTAATTGAATTGATTTCAGTAGCTTCATGGCTCTCCTCCAAAGAGACATTTTCTGAGTTTTCAACTTTTGTTTCTTTTTCTTTTGTTGTTGGTTGTGAGTTCATCCAATCTTCCATTCCCGTTCCCATCTCACGCACTTCTTGTTTTCCGTTTGAGTAGTTACAGTGATCATTTTCACTGTTTCTTTTGCATTTTGGTTCCGGCTAAGCCCGGCATGTACAACCTTCGGAAGAGGTTGGAGGCGTTTAAATGCTGCTTGAATGCATCATCTGAACTCTTCTGCTGAGACCATTTCTCCGCTTGCTCGATGATTTGTTTGGCTCGGTCTACACATAATCGGACCGGATGACCAACCTTTTTGCAGAAGGTGCATGTCATCAACTGAAAGCATCGATCCTTGGTATGGCCCGTCTTTTTGCAATGTTCTCAAATGAATGGGGTAGTACCAGAGACTGGGGTTGTCATCTCGTCGTTCTTTGGAGGAACTGGTGGTTTCTGACCATCCAATCCATGTACTCCTTTGGGGCCATTTCCAGTAGGCTTCATTGATGGAAGTTTGG